>APFE030769990.1:10422-47244 GCA_000404065.3 Pinus taeda | reverse complement strand
CTAAAAATAGTAAGTTGTGCTATAATTAAGGAAACTGAAAATGCTGAAAGAGACAATTGTGGGGGTCCAAATGGGATAGGCGGGTGGCCACCAACATCCACCTGGATCAGCTAATACCATGACCGATAGATTGATCCACATGATCACGCGGCTGGCCTACACAGGAGAAAATTTGGCCACGATGTTTGGCAGAAAAGGTGGTGAATAGGCCCTCGCGGAGGCCATGAAGGAGAAATTTAAGCTTGTGAAGAAGCCGTGCGGATATGCCATATCAAGTATCAGTGACCCTACCGTAAAGGTGGCCACATAGGTTTTGGCAAGGAAGGTGATGAGGAAATGTCACGCAGATGAGGGTGCCTGCACCTGTCGTCACTCTAGCAGCCTAGTGTACTGAAGGAGTCCAGTTCAATTGGGTGCACTATCTCTACAGTGAGTTCCTTGCGAACTACTGTGAGGCACAAGAGGTCAACAAGACTTTCCACTACACGTGGCTCTTGCTGTCTATTATGCTGGTAGCATGGGAGCTGCCAAAGGACAGTCAATTCCCCTCTGTCACACCAGACCTACCAGAAGTAGCGAAGTAAGCTTCGTTGTGGACGACCAAGGATGCACAACGCATCAAGGACAACAAGATATTCTGGATCTTCATGGACCCTGTGCAGACATGGTATGAATTGCCTTACTTGACAATGGATGACGCCATTGATGTAGTAATTGATCGTTGGCCGGCAAAGTGGCACACTACATAAAACTTGGCGGTGGGAGTGAGCAAGTCTACCGCGCAGCGCAAGAAGGAGGAGGCCAAGCTCAAGATGGCGTAGCTGGCCGAGAAGAGGAAAAAGGAGGCCGTTGACAAGGCCTAGGCAAAGCGCGATGCCACTCAGCAGATGGAGAAGCAAACAAGTGGAACATAGTGGGGCTCTGACAAAGGCGCGAGGTCGCCTTCGCAAGAGACAGAGGAAGAGACGGATGAGCAAACGGAGTAGCATGGTGTGGACCGCAGGCAACGTCCGCCCACATCAAGCGTCTAAGGGAACAAGAGAAAGGAGAGTCGAGGAAGAAGTCCAAGGCCACTAAGATGTCGCTGGACCCAATCACCCTCACAGAGGGCGATTTGCGCAACATTGGAGACACGGTGCGAGATGTCTCCGCGGAGGCCCTACAACAGTTTGAGCAGCAACAACAACTAATATTGGGGGCCATCTAGACAAGTCTGCATGTGCTGTAGACCCGTGCATCACAGGCTGGCACGGTGTCCACCAACCTTTCTATCAGCACTTCAGAAGCTGTTGAGATGCTACGCGCAAGGGTCTCTAGCGCGATAGTGCTGCCCAATGGAGCACTGACCACGGAGAATGAAGCTGACAAGCCCACTGTCAGTTCCCTCAAGGGAGTGGGGTTGAATTTGGCAGCGCTCCACCTATTGCAGGATGGAGTGATTGCGGAGCTAAGGGCCCGTGAGCACTGCGCTTTACAGGTGATCAGTGAGCAGCGGATTAACAATGAGCAGATGACCCTACAACGAGACTCTGCCATTGTCGCCATGACCGAGGTAACTGCGTAAAACAACCGAATAATTCAGGTCGTGGAGGACGCATGTTGAATGGTCCCGGAGTTAGCCATTCCTGAGGAAGAATTGATCGAGGTGCACATCCGCAAGCTGGCTACATGGGTGCACAACGCTCGCACAGAGATGGCTAGGGTTCAGTTCAAGTTGAACCTATAGATTACCGAATTATAGTTGAAGGCCCAGCCTTCAACTCTGCTTGAAGTAAAGGAATAGCATGAAACCACTGTCATAGAGGCGATAGCGGTGGTTGACAGTGCGGTAGTAAACTGCACACAACTTTTTGAACAGTCGTTTGAGGACCTGACAAGCTTGCAGGAGGACCCTACTGTATAACGGTTGGAGACAGAAGCGTGAGAACTGCAGTAGCACTTTGACGAGGTCAAAGCTACAACGCGAATCGTCTCACTCACACAGAGACTGGAAAAGCTGTAGGAGGCCAAGAAGTTGAAAGAACAGGTAGATGCAGCACAGCACAAGGAGGCAATGCTAAAGGCGCGACTGAAGCCCTGGTTGGATGAGGCTTACGCAGTCACAACCTCTATTAAAAGGAAGCTTGCGACTCTACAAGCAACTTAGTAAAAGCTTTAGGTCGACAGTTCAGGATCAATGACCGAGCAGATGGTTGAAGAATTGAAGTAGGTAGCCGCACAATGCACTGTCGAGGTTGCGGTCATATAGGTTGAGCTAGGAGGTATTTGTGCTAAGATCTCCGCGCCCTCAGAGTGACTCGAGGGCGAGTCACGATGTTTGTGTTGGGGGCCTGTTGGGAATGGGATCCCCCAAGGATAGTTTTGGGGCTAAAAGCCCATGTTTTGGGTCAAATTTTGTAATAAAGCTGTAAAATATTCGCATTTTGTGGTCACGGAGCACGAAGGTGTCATGAGTCATAAAGGGTTGTCTGCCCTTATTTTTTGAAGTGTAAAGTCGGATATAAATATCTACCCATGGTCCGCGAACCATGGGATTGTTTAAAAAGAGCTAAGTAAGTAAGCTCTAAGTAGTGATAAGTTTATGGGGAGTGGAAGACAAGGCTTGGAATCTTGGTAGAGAAGTCTAAGTTTCAAGTCTTAGCATAGGTAGAGGCTCTGCAGTTGAGTGCGCAAAGGCCTAGGGTAGAAGTCTGCAGCTGAGTGCGCAGACCCCTACAGTTGTGTGCACAGGGCGGCTAGAGTCTGTAATGATCTGAAGATATCAATAAAGAGAAGCATTCTACAATTTCCGTGTCTTTATTTCCTGTTAATGCATCTAGTTATACTGCGTTTTGGGTTTAATTTACAATGTTTATGTGATGCGCGAATGTATGTACCTATATTAGTTAATCGAAAGCAAGTAAGAATATCAGATTACACGATGCTAACTGTGATTGTTTAGTAAGATAAGTAAAATACTTAAGATAACATGGGAACTTGTACAATACATTGTTGTAGCAACGCGAAAGTACATGGACCACCGGTTAGGGATGCACGAAGGTCAATCACCCTATTTTGTAGAGGTACCAAAGGGCGGAATAAAGGGCTAGACTGACAGAGCCCTAGAACTTAACGACCTGTGCGAAAGCAGGAACAGAAGGTATAATCCGACATCACGACCATCTTAGGGTGCAAAAACTTGGTTCTAGCATCCCCCCATACTTCTTCAAGTGAGACTTCGGTCCGCGCTCCGTAGGCTAATACCAAAAGGTCCAGTAGTGTAGGGATTTGTTTGGCTAATTAACATTGAACCTGGGTTAGGCCCCACACATCCAACACTTGTCCATAGCATGAGAGTGACTATGGCATTAGAGTTGCAGAATAACAGTGGGACCTAGGGACAGGCTGCCTAAGTGGCTAACTTGTCTCTTGAGGGTTATGTTAATGATGTTGGATGATTGTATGTGAAGTTTCGTCGATTCCATTTCCTTAAGGTGACATAGGAGGCCTAGTCTGATTGTAGTAGCATCTCTCCTCATGTTTATCCTAGTTGGCATGGTTACTTTGGGTAGACCTGGGAAGGGGTGTTACATATGTAAACCTATATAAGATCTGATGTGTCTCCTCACCTTCCAGTACCATTATTCATTAGTAATTGAGTGAAGAAGCTTTCTAATCAAGGGCAAAGATGGATAATTCATAGTGGCATGCCCTTGCAAATGGGCTTTAGATATTTACTAATGTTACCTTTCTCAACAAGGGGGTTAATGAAGGACCCTATTAGGTGGTTTCAACCTCTATAGGAGTGACAAGCCCATGGTACATCCATAAGATGTTATGTGTCAAGTGAAATAATGATGGAATGGAGTGGGGACAAGAGGGAAGGCTCCAAGCCACATGCCATGGTACAAGGGTAGTTGTGATGAAGGAATCTTACACATTGGGTGTATGAATGTAGGGGGGAGCAACCATGGTACATGAGTTACCTTGGCCTTTGTTTTTCCACCCCTCTTCATATGCCTTTTGCCTTTTATTGATTTTTCTTCTTTTACTACTCGAGGCTCAAGCGGATGAGAGCATGATGTGTAAGATGTAACAATGAATACCCCCTTAAGGTGGGGTTGTTCATCACCCACTAGGGGTTGGGACAATCGTGGGCTCCTTAATGATGTAGGGGTCACTCAAAGGGGCCCTAGGAACCAAGGTGATGGCCATAATGTTTGGGGGGTAGAGCTCATGTTTGGGTTTTGCCCACATACTAATTTTTTTTGCCCTTCCATCTTTTGCATTTTGTGGTACATTTCATGTTGTATGCGGTCATATTACGCTTTTATTTTTCTTCTTAGCTGCATCAACCTATGGGGCGTCATTCCAACCCTGACCTCAGGAGTGGACAAGGGGAAGGGGGGGTTAAAACTTTGTGGACCCAAATGGGGAAAATGTGAAAAAGGGCTTGTAATGAGCAGAGCAGAGTGAGTTATATGGTATCAGGAAGCAGGACCACACAACCAAAATTAGGGTTTCCCATGTAGTGCTACTACTAAATATAGTAGCCAATAGAGGAGATCCCACATGACTAGGATACATGATTAACCCCCAAGTTGAGGTTAGGGAACAAGAGTACAAACAAAGCCTGTTCATTTTGTCAAATCACCCCACTAATCCATGCCCAAATGTGCCTAAGAAAAGCAAGCATAAACACCCAATTACCTAATGTAAAATCACACTTTCAGGGTTGGATGACCCACCTTCAAACATATGATCATAACAAATGAGTGAGGGAACACAATGACTAGTTTAGATGGCATAGAACAATAGCACATTAAGTTATGAAATGGCTACAAGGGGCTACTGGATGTCAGTTGAAGACAAATCTATGAGAAAAGTCTCCTATAGGGATCACCCACTAACAATGGGTAACATATGACTCCAACTGGGACATGAGCTCTCAGCAGAGTGCGCGAACCATGTACTTGAACAGGGAGGTCATGAGAACAACGACAATCTCTTGGGACTATAGACTTGTTACCTACACATCACATATAAAGAAACACGACAACATGTTTTGATGGCGTCCTTTGATCGTCCATACTTTTGTTTGTCCATAAAATTAGCAGGAAATAAAATCTATTATAGAATGCACATCGAATATAAATGTGCCTAATCTAGCATGATAACATAATATGATCCTAATGCAAAAATGAGTATGCATCCTACTCTAACATTCATATTACATTATGCTAATACTGTGTAATCATAGAGCCAATGTAACCAAGAGATCATCCAGTCAATAAATGAGATGCTCTTAGGTTTACAATTATGTGGCCATGAATGATGACCATGGAGGGATCTCATGAATAACATTATGATGACATTGTGGTGAACCACTTCATCCTTTGAGGTATATGCAACAAATCCTGCTACATGATTAATTGTAGAAAGTGGATCGCCATCAAACTTGGGCATCCCCCGTATGGTATTCCAGATGACATGATTAGTGTGTCCAGGAATGCTAACGATGTCCAAGGCAGGAAATTCATCAAAAAAATACATCCTATCAGGATACACATATAAATCACGTAGGATTCACTAGGGTGAGTTTAGATATGCCTAAAGAGATGCTTTCTTCACCCTACAAGTATTGAGCTTAAAGTTCAATGAAGAATTAGGGCTTCATTCTTCCAATGGATTTGCCAAAAGGATATATCAATGATGTCATATAGGAACAAGACACATGTCTCATGTCCCCGACAACGAGGACAAAAATGTTACTGCACAAACTAGAAGGTTTAGTAAATAGGCTAAAACTAGAGGGCACAATAACAACTTGAGACTAAATCCCACTGTCACCACAGCCTAAGTCCCCTTCTCTTCTCAGATTTTCACTGATGGGAGGAGTCCTAGTATCCCTCACTTGTGTTAGATGTATCTAGGATTGGTTTGAAGTGAGGCAAGGATGCTAATTCAATGGGAAGGTTCAATGAAAGTGTGTTCTTTGGGAGAGGCTAGGAAGACTTTCTAAGAAAAACCCCTTGAAGGAAAGACTACATGAGACATAGGGTTGAGCAATTTTATGATATAAGAGTTCATCCAAGGTTAAGGTAGATAAGATAAAAGGTTGTGAATGATATACTTCAACAAGTACTAAAGTACAAACCTTCAGAGAATCCCCGAGTTAAAGGATGGCTTATGGAGTTCCCTTTTGGTGTGATAGCTAGGACATTAATTATATTGAAATTCCACCATAAAAATTTGTTCAAAACTCATGGATGCCTAGAGGAGACACTAAGGAAGTGTCATGTCCATACGGAATTCAATTTTACTCCTCCCTAAAATTTCACACCAAGCCCTAGACGGGCCACCTTATCCTTAAAGGGATGAAAAATATAGATAAAAGAAGGTGAAATAAGTATGATTTTTCAATTGTATGTGATCACCAAAGATCTAGGATCAATGCCTAGAAATTGGGAGGATTGGAGCAAAAAATGATCTTTGATATGGTAACTTCACTCTTCAAGGAGGCCTAGAGAGGCAACTTCACTATCTATGGATGCAGCTACATGACAACTTTAGACTTTTATACTTTGATGGCAATTGTTATGGAGTTTCAAGGATGCAAATGCAAACTATCCTCTAGGAACATTCATTCATTCTTTGTCTAATGAGTAACACATGCAAAAATTTCCAATAGTTTTCAATGCTTTAAACAATTTGCATCAATTAAGGCACATTTAGTCATGATAAGAGAACTATTCTATGCATTAGATAGTCAACAAAATAGAAATAGAACATCATATAACACTTACAAGACAAAGAAGAGTATATCCGTCCACAAGATTTCCAAAAAGAAGCTCGAAGAGAGAAAACAAAATTTTCCACATATCAAAATGCATTAACTTCGTTCAAATCACTCCACAAGAGTGCAAGCCAAAAATCCTCTAGTGAGGTAGCTGAAAATCCCAAGTGTGATGATTCCAAATGAGAGTAATGGGTTAATGAAGAGATATGCATGGAAGCTTCCATGCGGGCTCTGGTAAGACATGCATATTGGATTGAGATCAAGTTTCAACATTTCCAATGCAATCTAAAAGATGTTTTTAGCCTTGATTAAGAAGGATAGATCCATTTTTATACAACTAGTGGTTCCAAATTTTGTGTTTACACATGTGAATACTCTATATAAAAATCTCAATGACATGCCTTGTCACCCTATATCTTGCCATTGATATTATCATTTGTTTTCAAAAGGAAGTAGAATTAAATTAGCAAGAAAAGAAATTGAGCTTGAAACCTTCAACAATGAAATGCCACCAATGTAAGACGAGTCATGTTTCCTCATCTTCACTACTCTTAGTTGGCTCAAGCAAAAGTTGTCGGTGATCCTAGCAATAATAATCCATGACTCATCAACAACACTTTACAACAAGTTCAAATATGACTCCATTTGATCTTGCGCCCCTCTATCTCATACTCACACTTGCTCACCAAATTCCATTAACTTCAATTCCTCTCTTTGATGTTACCTACCTCCCCCATCAATTGTCATGAAAAAAATCCCTTAAAAATGTAACACACACACACACACACACACACACACACACACACACATATATATATATATATATATTTTTTTTATTAATAATTATGGAGGCAATGAAATAACTCGAAAAATAACAATATTTAGGAAAACCCACAAATTGATGTAACTAAAATTTATTTTTATAGTTGGGATTACAATGTATGATCAAAAGGAACAATACAAAGATAACCAAAATGCTTTAAAAACACAATTCAAGCATACCAATTGCAAAATCACTATAGTAATGATATTATAGCAGCAGTATTGTAGCGAACTCTAAAATTCTTTTTGTTGCCACAAATATCCTCATATGTGCTCTAGATTGTAGATATTAAACCATTAATGAAGCCTAGTTATGATCTCTCAAGATATTCTCCAAGTTATATCTCTCAATAATGTGGAGAATGTCACCTGCAAGGGATTTCATCCTCACAAACCAAGAAGAAGTAATCTCCTCCATAAAATGGGAATATAAAATATCAAAACCAACATATCAAATGAACTCCACAAATATACTTTTATAACTTTCCCAAGAAGTTTGATCCTCTTCATCAACCATGTGGGAGTAAACAAAATCACTTTTAGTCTCCTAATTAAAAGCCTCAGTTTTTTTTGTTTTTTGTTTTTTTTTTAAGAGGAATCGACAACTAGGCTAGTCATGTACTCAAGTGACTTGAGGTCAATTCCAATTTCTACCACTGTAACCTCTAGGTCAACCATGTTGTCCCCAACTCGCGACACACGAGTAATCTCGTGAGATTTGAACCAAGAACCTCTTGGAAAGTAATACTTCATCTACACGACCATTGTCGATTGAGTTGTCCCTAGGGGGCTCTCATTCTTTTTCTTTTTAAAATAAAACATATTTCCCTTTATAATTGACCCTTATAGTCCCTTAATTAAAAATATTAAATTAATGATAAAGTTAAGTCTTATATTTAACTTTATTAATTAATAACTTATTGTTATTTTCTTTAAAACCACTAGAGTATATAAAATGTTGTGATAGTCATCAAAATTGAACCCACCAATAATACTAAAAATATTAACCCTACCAGCTAACCCAGTTAGTGCTCGAAATTGAGTTATTTGAAAACTATCCTGAAATCATTTTAGAAAAGGCATCATACTCATAATCCTAATGAGATCTCAACCAACCATCAAACACTGCTAATCTGCTAGATTATTTGCCTCTAAGGTTCCCTAACACTAACGCAATAGCCTACAGGAACTAACGGATAGGCCATATGTCCACCAACTCCGAAGGGAACATTACAGTCCACCCTTCTCAATAATTTCTTGTCCTCAAGCAATTTCAACTCTAGATGCTGCAATATTTGTTTGTTTTCCCATGTGGCACCTCTATTAGCAAGTTCTTCCATTTGACTAGAAACTCTTTATGACCCTCTTACAAAGAGCCCTCCCTCTAGCATCAATGATGGACTCTGGAATCAATATCAAATTCACCTCCTCATCCAATGGTGGCAACTTAGATGAATGAACCATGTTATGACCAAGTGCCTTGCTGGAGGCAAACCTACAAGAAGTGATACCCACATGCATGGACAATTTGGCAGATTGAGATGAAACGAACCAAGTTGCTATAGAAGGAGCCTTCACGAATAGACTGAGAGATCTTGTGGGCCCTGAAGTTGGTTAGATTGCCCAACTCGCCCCTGCTTGCATTGTGCAAACTCTCCCTTTTACTAAGAATGAGGTGTAGAAATTCCTTATAGATTCAAACTGCTTATGTAATATGCTAAAACAAAAGACTTGATTGTACTCTACTCATCAATGAAAATAATTAAACGATCGCGAAATCATGAAGCATACAAGAGAAAGAATTCAATCAACACATTACACAATGATTTCTTGGGGAAACCCATAGCTAAAAACCCCATGCTATCCATGCATTGCATTAGTTAGAAAATATGAGAAGATTTCAATGCTTTGCTCAAGCCCGAGCAACCTCTGCACTATCTTTATCTGTCTCACAACTTCCCAGACAAGCCTAGGCCAATACTTAACCAATTTTTTACTTTCCCAAGTCCCTATTTCCTTACACTATTTCCTTGGGAATTAGCCCCCTATTCATTAGGGAAATTCCTCAATATGAATTGTGCAATCCTCATATGCCTTCCTATGACTGCATGCACCACCTATACAATTCAGATGATTATACAAGTGATAGTACACTGCACCTGAACTCTAATCTCATCTGGGTAACTCTAAGATCTGACATGCATGAGTTATTTATGACTGAATCATCAGTTAACTCGTTGAACACATGAAGCAACACCTATCTAACCTCCTACTAGTTCCTCCATCACTTGGAACTAGTTTAATTGACTTTAACTAAGTTAAACAAAATTAATTAATTACAACTCTAAATAAACTCAACCAAGGATCCTATAATGTAGGAGACACTCTACATGACTCAAGTTAGACCCTCAACTCGAACTAACTGAGTCAACTAAGTCAAATTAACTTAGTTAACTTTGAACAAGTTGCCTTGTGATGTGGAATTACAATTTTATAATTTAATTCAAGGACAAAATTAAATTAGGATTTTCTTGTTGCATTTTCAACATGAGGGTGACAGAGCCACAAAGCCAATTATCATCGAAAATTTACGAGAAAGCAACTCGATTAGGATGGGCTAGTGCAGGGCACCATTGAGGATAATTGAGCAACAACTCCCACTATACAAGCAATGGAGAGCTATGGAGGAAGGAGCAAGCTCAAGCCATGAATTTAATTCGAGAGTTAGAGATCCCTCATGCGATGCAAATCCTATCGCCATTAATCTTCATAATGGCCACCCTTCTTGAATCAATAAATGAGCCAGGTGCAAGGTCAGATTGAGGACAACTATGTCGTCTGGTCTCAAATATTAATGCGCGTGAGATTATTTGGAAGAATTCCCATACATGGGCTGCCTCCCCTTTAGGAGCCACGACACCCTTTATAATCATATAGTCTTATGTTTCAATTAAGACATGATAGAGGCAGTCTTAGCAAAGGAGACCAATTTATTTTCTTTGAAACTAAGGTGGGGAAGGGGGATAATCATGGTATATTTCCATCCAAGGGAGTCATTTGTTTCAATCTGGCCCACTTTTAGAAGGCAGACAAGATTAGCCTGTCTATTAGCCTCCATATTTTGACATCTGAGGATGTGAAAAAAAGACTTAAGGGGAAAGTGATCCAGTGCACAAGTAATTCTTTTAAGGAGTTTAAGGTGATTTTCTTTAGGAAATGAGCCTTTATGCAGGTGTTGAATAGTGATGAGAGAGTCCCCCAAAATTACTATCTTAAAGATTCCCTTATTTTTGGCCAGATTTAACCCAAACAAGAGGCTATACATTTCAGTTTAATTGTTGGTCCTCTTCCCAAGCCCCAAAAATACTTGATAGCTAATTTTCCTTTAAAATTATAGATAATCCCTCCCCTCTTACCATTTTAATATAAATATTACCCACTAAAACACTTTTAAATATTTTTATTAATATAAATTATAAAAAATCCTGTATTTTAAATACTTCACGAGTCATTAAAGATGCGTAAAAATTTCTTTACCACTTTCATATACTTATTAGGTTCTCAAACAGAAGTACCAAGCATAGACACCATTACATAAAGAGCTCAGAAGTAATTACACATCTAACACATTGAAAACTTTACGAGGAGCTAAAAGGAGCAGACATTTGGCGCTTAAACACAACGCACGCTTTGATCCTCTTAACTTTTACCCATCAAGTGGGTCGAGCCACGCTGGCCACACAAAACCAAAGCCAGACGTGTTTTAGAAATTATTGTGGCATCGCGAGAATAAGTTAAAAGAATTTACTAGCTGTAGATGAGGAGAAATAGAGGTGGGCCAGAAAAAGAAGCAGCAGGTATCAGGCCTGAAATCTTCATTTTTCATATACCGAGCTGTGCTATAAGTGGAGAAATAGGATAAGGGCACATGGAAATTTATTGTTGTGGCACCATTCACACAGTATTTTGATTTCATATTCTTCGGATTTGGCCGTGAAATTTGTTTTCCTGCTCATCTGGGGATTCTTATACTCTAAATTCTCTTTCCCCAGTTGGGCACTTTTAGACTGGATGCTTTTGCGATTTATAAAATAGTAATCTCATCCAGAGGTGGATATCGATTCTGGTTTTGAATTAGAGAAGACAGGAAATCTATATCGTGTGTCTGTGAATTTTGAATTGCGTGTGAGTGCGTGAGAGAGATATCTATAGTGCGGTGGTTGTGAGGAATCGAAGGAAATGGGGCAAGAAGGGGGTTTGGATTTACCTCAGAGGAGAGTGGCGTTGGTGCTTGTTGATGGGTTGGCAGATGTCGGAATACCATCTTTGGGATTTCATACTCCTCTGCAAGCTGCACACACCCCCATTCTGGATGCTCTGGCTTGTGCTGGAGTCAGTGGACTCATGGATCCAGTGGAGCCGGGCTTGGCATGTGGAAGTGACACTGCCCATCTTTCTTTATTGGGTTATGATCCGAGGATTTACTACAGAGGCAGGGGTGCATTTGAATCAATGGGAGCTGGTCTTGACATGTCCCCGGGCGACATTGCCTTCAAGGTTGGTGTCCAATCTTTGTGTGTGCAAAGTTTGTAGATTGACAGCGTATCTATATTGGAAAAATGGTAAATCCTTCATGTTGCAATTTAGTTTTAGGTGGACTTATCATTTAATACAGTTTCTTCTTCGCTTTCTGTTAATCCTCTATGTTTGTTGATGCATTTAGAGTTGTGCCGATATGTCCTAGTTTAACTTTTTATACCCATGTTTTGGGAAGCGATTCTCTCTCTCTATACATACGCACCCTCTGCAACTCTGAAATAAATTGATCCTAAGAAGATTATAGCCCACCCCAATAGCCCATACAAATCCTTTGAATACTGGTGTGTCCAATTGGACACTGGCCATTCGGTCTCTTATAGGTGTAGACAGACAATGCGTTGATCCTAAGAAGATTATAGCCCACCCCAGTAGCCCATACAAATCCTTTGAATGCTGGTATGTCCAATTGGATACTGGCCATTCGGTCTCTTATAGGTGTAGACAGACAATGCGTGCCACCCATCAACCTACTGGCAATTTGGGAGGTGAACATATAACGTTGCAACATAGAAATATGGCAGTAATGCTGTGAAAATTCGAATCGAGGTAGAGGCTGGGGAAAATCAGGCAATCTGTTGTTACACAATGTGCAGTTGATATATAGAGTACCTACAGGCTACCTGAGAGAGAAGTGGTAATACGCTGATTGAGTCATGGCACCCAAATGCTTTCCATTATTCCTTCATGGTGAAGTCATGCGCAAGCCGCAACATCCTTGAATAAATATGGCAATGATTGCAGGCAATCCTTAGGAAAATATTTCCATACTTTTCCTAGATTTGTTGCCTTGTTAGGTCAGAGATATTACTTTCGGGCTGTTACTGCCTCCCCTAGAATTAAGCAACTGTTATTGCTTCTACTGGAATTTAAGCAACTGCTACCGCTTCTACTAGATTTGTAGCATGCCTGCCCTTTTAAGTGGTTGCCAAAATTAGAATGCACATAGGCTCACGAGCTTCCAATGAAAAGTCATCAGACATTATTTTTATATGCACTTGCCCTTTCTTCCTGAAGTAGGATTACTCTAATTCTGTACTTACATCTCATACTGTTAAACAATGATTAGTCATATTGAGAAGTGGCGAGATACGTGAAATAAATCAAGATCAACAGTAAGTTTAGTACTCTGAATTGATCTGTGCTTGAGCTTTCTACCAGCAAGAACGTTCGTCATCGATAAAATTTCTAGAGAGACTAAGTTTTTGCATTTTTCACTGACTTCAATTTTTTAGTTCTACAGGCAGTAAAGTACGAACGAAAATACTCCTTAAAATGATTCCATTCGCAAATCCTAAAATTTTTAGGGAAAGTGCAAATGGAAATGCTCTTCAAAATGATTCCATTAACAGAAGTTCAAAATTTAATGAATCAATTATTTGCAAGAAAGAACTGCTCAAAGAAGGAGAAATAAACCTTGATCAATATGATAACTATGGCCTTTAGAAACAATCTGGCCAAGGCCGGCCAACGGATTATTCAGGTAAAGGGCCAAATTGCCAGCAAGCAGTCACCGCAATTTACTTGATTGAAAAGTAATCTGCCAAAGTACAGCTGAATCTCCAAAAGGAGTTTTCATCTGGCAAGTACAATCATTGAGGCCACTTTTCTTACTGACAACGTACAAGTCCTTGAATGCGTTCCTGTATAATAGTTTTATGTATAGAAAGTGGGAGGTTTGTGCAAGTTTGCAAATTGAGATATTTTAAAGAGCTGTTCACATCCAATAAAATGGAGTGAAGTGCAATGTCCCTATGGTGTGGGATATGTATATATAGATCCTATATAATACAATAACACTCTTTTGTTGAGACATAACCTTATATATATACAAGCCATGTAAACAAAAGGTCCACTAAATAATTATTAATGACAAGTGACTGAATTTCATAATGATTATCAGGAGCTTTATGCATGAATATGGTAACTGAAGGAATTAATGGTGTATCAGGAACTTGGTTCGAGGAAAACAAGGGTGGAATTCATGGAGGTTTGAATTTTTGGAGTGATTGGCTTGAGTTATTTTCCTAGGCCAGATTGACTAACAAAGCATGGATAAAGACTGCCTCGTCCTTAGCAATAACGACACCAACTTTTACCCATTTACCACCGTTTATGTTTCTGTCTCTCATTTTAGATGCTTTTTCTTCATTCTTGTGTGCTATTTCATCCTTATTATTCCTCGATGACCTATGAGACTTGGAAATTAAGGAAATGAAGGATTTTCTGCTGCCTCCTGGTGATTACTTTTCAGGGTGGAAGACTTGCTGAAAGGCTGTTTGTGAATTTGAAGGGAGAAATTCTGATGTGTGTTGGACTTCTTCCATGGTATGATTCCATGTGCCAACAATTTTTTTTTCGAAAGCTATTCAACATTCAAGAAACTATGTTCATCCTTTGCAAGTCTACAAGTGGTCATGGTGTATCTATGTGTCGTGGACTCCCGACCATTGCTCCTATCTCCTCTTTTTTCCCTAGGCAGATGGGCACCTCTTTTCTCCATGGTATCCTTGATATACAAGGACATTTATCTAGAAAGAGCTTGGATGGGTGCCAACTTGACACATTCTCTGCCTTAGGACCCCGAGGGATTGTCATAGTTCCTTACGAGCTAAGAGATTTCTCTCTTCTCTCCCCTATAGGGTCTTTCTTGATGTTAATGTTAAAAGTTCCCAATTGATCGAGCTCAAACATTCTAGCTAATAGGGGATAAGAGTGATGAAGGGTAAGTGGGTAGTCATTTGGAACTTGAGAGTAGTGATTCGTGACTCCTCGCCTCTTGGTTGGTTCCATCCTTGGCCTTCCAAATGATGGGCCTGTCAGAGTTGGGGTGGGGGTGGGGGTTTGGCCATTTCCATTTCTTGATAGAACTATAATGGAGTCCTTTGTTTGTCTTTGATTACACTATATGATGTGCTTCAGTCTTGAGAGCTCCTTTTCCTCATGGAGACACATCGCAGTCCTATGTGTGTGTCAATCTTAATTTAGTGTTACCATTGAGCTTTAGCTTACAAACATGGGATTCGTCACTCTAACAACGTGAGAGGTTTCAGGATGGTGGAATGCCTTATTCATGACTGACTCCAAAGTAGTATTTCCATGGTTGCTTTGGTATGTTAGATTCATGTGGATTTGGTGCTAAGGTTGTGTTCCCTTACCTCTTGATACTTACATTTTCGTTTGCTACTTACCCTTAACCTCATCACATTTCGCACTCCATAGTGATTTGAATAGGGACCCTTTCCTTGACCTTTATGCTAATACTTTTCTTTACTTCATTCTCGACGATGACATTATCCATGTCCCACTCTAATCTTATGTAGTGGTTTATAATAGACCCTAGGATATCCTCTATATTTAGGAGATTGATTTGGACACTATGGGTCTTCACAAGGTCTTGGATGATGGTCTTGGACCCCTGACAACCTACAGGAAGCCCCTATTACATCCAGAGCAATCTCATGATCAATTACCCTTGGATGGTCTTTGTGCTATCCTACCTTAGGAGGCTTTAGTTGTTTCCCTCGCATTTGGGGTGCTAGCATGGTTCATTATGACTTGGACAACCGAGGTCTCCTCCCTCTCATCCAATAGTTTTTAGTTTCCCCTCTTATTTTGGTAGACAATTTGCTTCTCACCTTCTCCTTACACATCTCCCCTCATTCTCCCATGTGGCATATGAATTTCTCACACTAGTACTCACATATGTCTAGGTGCCTAGAGGTTGTGATGTATGGTCTACTCTTTTGCTACCTTCATACATGACAATTTAAAGGTTTCTTATTTCCTTTAGCCAATTAGTATATTGATAGAGTGCCTTCCTGTTAAAATTGGCAACTAGGGCCAAATTACACTTTGGACAACTCATTTGATGGAGATGATGATTTCATTGAATTCCTCTTTTCGAGAGGACCAAAATCGACCTAAAGATCATCAAATTTGGACAAGGGAAAATATGTTATTGATAGAGTGCCTTCATGTTAAAATTGGCAACTAGGGCCAAATTCCACTTTGGACAACTCATTTGAAGTAGATGATGATTACATTGAATTCCTCTTTTTGAGAGGACCGAAATCGACCTAAAGATCATCAAATTTGGACAAGGGAAAATATGTTTTTGAGGTCAAGCCCACATATGTGCAAATTGTCAAGGTCGGCCAAATCATCATGTAGGCTCATGAAGCCCAATGGACATGTCACCTCCAACCTCATTTGGCACCTCGCTCACTCACACATTCTTCTCTCTCCTTCTCTCATTGGTTCGTATAACTATTAGGCATATCTTTTCTCTCACACGTGTGGCAAGGAGGACGAATTTTCTGCGCAGATTTCAGCGCTGAAATTTCAGAGTTGTTGCAGGGTTTAACCAGCATTGACCACGCACTTTGACTCATTCTTTGACTGCGGATTTTGTGGGAAAATTTCATTTTTGGTAGGATGTACTGTTTGGCATAGAAACCGAGATTTTTTGGGCTGTTTGACTTGCGTTGACCGTAGAGTTGACTTTTGCTTGATAGGGTTTCACTGCTCTAAAGAGGACTATTTTGGCTGCTGTTTGACCAGCTAAGGAGGTTGAGTTAAATGCACTTTGACTGAGCTGCTAAAGGGTTGTTTTGACCCCTTGACTGTTCACTGGTTAGGGCATACACTGCTGCTGATTTGACTGCTATTGACTAGGGACAAAATTGCAGAATTTGACATGGCTGTTTTGACTTTGATTTGGCAAGTCAATTTTGACTTTTTGTACTCTCTCTGTTGAACATTTGATATAATAATAAAAAGAATTGATCAAAGGGTTTTCCCCATCTTGGGGTTTTTCCCTGGCATTCGCCAAATCTGGTGTTCTCTTGTCTTGGCTTGTCTTCTACATTTTATGATTCATGTTCTATCTACAGTTACTGTCAATGTGATTGCTATTGGAAAACTAAATTGGAAATTGTCATTGGGTTGCTAAAGGACATTGATGTAATTGTGTTAAGCATAGAACATACCATTGTTAACTAAAATTAACACTTCCCCTATGGAAGTACTCTTTGGATACTTGCAACCACCTCTTGCTTATTAAGTAGGAGATGAATGAGATTGTTAGGGAGGATATTTATAGACAGTATATCTAGTTCACTTGGATTGCTCCTATTGGGGTTCTGAAACCCAAGATGGCCTTTTATTGCAGACTCCAGAGCATTTCTTGGAGCTTGGAGACCAGCTAAGGAGGTTGAGTTAATGCACTTTGACCGAGCTGCTAAAGGGCTGTTTTGACCCTTGACTGTTTGCTGGGTAGGGCACACACTGCTGCTGATTTGACTGCTATTGACCAAGGACAAAATTGTAGAATTTGACATGGCTGTTTTGACTTTGATTTGGCAAGTCAATTTTGACTTTTTGTACTCTCTCTCTGTTGAACATTTGATATAATAATAAGAAGAATTGATCAAAGGGTTTTCCACATCTTGGGGTTTTTCCTGGCATTCACCAAATCTGGTATTCTCTTGTCTTGGCTTGTCTTCTACATTTTATTATTCATGTTCTATCTATAGTTACTGTCAATGTGATTGCTATTGGAAAACTAAATTGGAAATTGTCATTGGGCTGTTAAAGGACATTGATGTAATTGTGTTAAGCATAGAACATACCATTGTTAACTAAAATTAACACTTCCCCTATTGAAGTACTCTTCGGATATTTGCAACCACCTCTTGCTTATTAAGTAGGAGAGCAATGAGATTATTAGGGAGGATATTTATAGACAGTATATCTAGTTCACTTGGATTGCTCCCATACCCAAGATGGCCTTTTATTGTAGAGCATTTCTTGGAGCTTGGAGACCACCTCATAGTACGGCCCTCTAACACACTTTGACAATAGATGCATGGGCTCTCCACTCAATCTCCCCCTACTCTAGTTGTGAGTGGATTCTCATTAGCTTTGGGTAGAAGCTAAGCACCAAATTATGTCAAATTTGCCATATATAGGAGGTGGAGGCAGAGGAGCACTTTATATTCAGATGCCCTTGTTACTTTGAGATATGGAGCCAGTTCCATTGCTTTTGGCTTGTTCAAGGAGTCTCATAAATCCCTCTTCACATTTTTCAATATCTAGAATAGTGGTGCCTGATGTTATGCCCAGGAGAGGCACTTAGGCTCAATTCTCACATCCTTTGGGCACCCCCTCGGTTGTTCACTACTAAGAAGATTACATAATTCTTATCTGTGCTTCTAATGGATAGGGGCATCAAGAGGCAAGCATAGTGTAGCACCTTTCCAGCCACCGGACCTATTAGATCCCAGGAGTAGCCTAACCTCTGGTAGTGAGTCTTATGCACAATTGTGGTGTGAGATCTTGGGACAATTCATGCTACATTAGCAAGCAACCCCGTCTACCAACTCTTGGTAGTGAGTCATCTCTTTTATATAGATAGACATCCCCCAAACTAGGTTCAGTTCATTTGACTTGTGACCCACCACCTGTGGGCAACACCCATAGGAGAAATTTTTCTCCTAGATTGTCTTCAACCAACAACCAACAACCCCTTGCAGCCACCAAATAACTCGATATGCTACCATCTCCGCCACCTGAGCCAACCATTATGTGTTCTCGTCCATCTGTTATGATCGTATGTTTGAAGGTGGGTCTTCCAACCCCGAAGGTATGGCTTTCATTATGTAGTTGGGTATTTTTGATTACTTATCATAGACACTTCTGAGCATGGATTAGTGGAGGGATTTGGTAAAAATAATGGGCTTGGTATGTACTCTTGTCCCCTTGTCCAATTTGGTGGTTAACCTTGTATCCTAATCCTGTGGGATCTCCCCTATTGGTTGCGGGCTTTAGGAGTGGCACTACACGGGAAACCCCGATTTTGGTTGCGTGGTCCTGCTTCTCGACATCACATACATCACTCCCCTCCGCTCATTATGACCCCTATTCACATATTTCCCATCTGGGTCCACATTTGTCCATTGGGTCCACAAGGAATTAGCCTCCCACTCCCCTTGTCCACATTTTGGGTCGGGCTGGGAACTATGCCCCGAAGGTTGATGCAGCTAAAAAGAAAGTAAAAAGCATAATTTGGCCATGCTCAATAGGAAATGTATCGTAAAATACAAAAGATGGCAGGGACATACAAATTTAGCACGTGGGCAAAAGCCAACATGAGCTCTACCCCTATTATTTGGCCATCACCCTGGTTCCTAGGGCCCCTCATATTGGCCCCCTGCATCATCAAGGAACGCATGATTGTCCCAATCGTTGGTGGGCGATGAACTGCCCAACCTTAAGGGGGTAATCACTACTATATATCTTACACTTCATGCTCTCATTCCCTGGAGCCCCGATCAGTTATAAAAGAAAAATCAATAAAAGGCAAAAGGAATATGAAGAAGGGTGGAAAAACAAAGGTCGAGGTAACTCATGTACCAGAATTGCTCCCTCCTACATCTATACACCCAAATGTGGGCCTTCCTCATCATAGCTACTCTTGTACCATGGCATGTGGCTTGGAGCCTTCCCTTGATGCCCCGCTCCGTTCCATCATTATATCACATGACAACAACCATATGACGGATGTACCATGGACCTATCACTCCTTGAGAGGTTGAAACCAGTTATGAGGGTCCTTGATTAACCTCCTTCTTAAACTTGGAGACACTTGTACACTCTGAAGCCCATTATGGAAGGGCATGCCACTATGAAATGCCCACTTGGTTCCATGACTTGTATGCTCATTTGCTCAATTACACTAATGATTTGTTGTATTGGAAGGTGAGGAAACACATTGGATCTTATGCAGGATTGTAGGTGGGTCTTCATCTTGGGGTTTGGTCTCCCTATTCGGGATCCAAGCCCTCTAGAGGGCCATATTGACATTTATAGGGTGTGCGTTGAGAGCCATGGACCTCCACTATAATAGAGAGCAGATTGCCATGCCATGGGATCCTCAACACCAATTATTTCTTGTTCGTGTTCCGCTTTTTCGACGACGATGATGCTCCTAGACCACCTTGCCCAACTAGCTACACACTTGCACCACACACTTGGTAGTTGATCCAGGGCCCAGCTGGGGTTTTGTCTCACCATGGGAGACAAGGGAGGGCTTGTATCATTTTTCTAGCCCTTGTAGATGGGATACATGCTTGTTTGATTTAGTTGGAGATCCATGAGGATGCTTTTGTGCCTTCCACAGCCACTTGAGGGCACCACATGTCATTTGCTTGGAGATCAAGGGGCCACCCCTTCATCATTGTTATTGGAGCCCTCCTACTCATTATGGCACATGAGGGACTTCATTTAGCCTTCCAATGGTCCTTCTAGCTATCTTTTTATCATCGACCCTCTATTGTGGAGCTATTTGGTGGGCTTGTCACCAAAAGAATGTTATTTTGCACATTATTTTTATTGTAGGGGCATTATTAGGGATAATTAGACCATTCAAATTCTTTGGAGGATCATATAAATATGGGAGAGGTTCATTTGATCTCTCATTATTACTTGGATTTGGGATATATCTTTCTAAAGATTTCAAACCTGCAATTTGTGGAATGATTTGGATGATTAAATGCATTTTGATGTGTGGAATATTTTCGCTATCTCTCTTGGAGCTTGTATTTTGCAAATTTGATGGATGGATATACTCTTTTGTCGTGTAAGTGCTCTTTTCACGCGAATTTCTTGATAATTATGTCTAATCTATGGAATGCTATGCTTTGATTTTGTTTGTGCCCTAAAAATTAATGCAAATTTATGAAACACTTGTAATCTTGGCTTGTTGCATATGTTATTCATCTTGGTAAGAAGAACGAATTTTCCTAGGGGTAGGTTGTGCACCTTTTACCTTGAAACTCCATCAAATATTGCATATCGAAGCATAAAACTCTAAAGTTGTTGTGTAGTTGTATCCACAAAGAGCGTAGCTACTTCTTTAGGCCTCCTTGAAGAACGAAGTTCCTAAATCTTAATCATTTTGACTCTAATCTTCCCAATAGCCAGGTATTGGTCCTAGATCCTTGGTGATCACATTAACCTAACGAAATATCATTCTTTCACCTCTTTTCTTCATCCCATAAGGATAAGGATATTTTTTAGGGCTTAGTGGGAAATTTTAGGATCCAGACAAGTTTCTTCATTTATGTCTCCTCTAGGCATCCTCCAATTTTGAACGAATTTCAACAGTGGAATTTCAAATAAATTGATGCCCTAGCTATCACATCAAGAGGGAACCCTTGAAGCTGCTTTGATTTGGGGATTTCTTGAAGGTTTGCACTTTGTAGTTCATCATTTAAAACCTTTTCTCTTAACTATAGGTGATCATTGGATGGGCCTTTACCATGGTATACCTCTCAACCTTTGGTCTCTTATAGTATTTCTCTCAAGGGGTTTTTCGTGGAAAGTCACCCTAGCTTCTCCCAAAGTTCACACTTTAATTCAATCTTTCCATTGAATGAGCCATTCTTGCCTCACTTTGAACCCTACTATAAACACATAATCACAAGTGAGGGATTTTGGAAGTTTAAATCTTAGGCATTCATCACTTTTGAATATTCCTAAACCCGAGGTCACCCTTCCCCCGAGCCTTTCTTGGAGAGCCCTTATTTTGCTTCTAAAACAAGCAACCTATTATGTGAGCCTCTCCTTTGAATGGGCTTTGGAAATCACATTGTGCATTGTTTTTGACTTCATCATTCTAGTGATTTCCCTATACCAGGACTCCTGCCATCGGTGAAAGTTCGTAAAGAGCAGAGGACATTGACTAAGGTGATAGTGGGTCCTTGTCCCATTGTTGCCACTTGATCTAGTAGTAGTCCCTTTGGAACCCCTCCTAGGACCCATGCTAAATTGAGTAGTAACATTTTTGCCGTCGTTGTCGGGGACACGAGACATGTGTCTTTTTCCCCACATGACAATATTGATATATCCTTCTTGGTGACTCCATTGGAAGAACGAGGCCCTAGTTCTTCATTGAACTTCAAAGTCAATTCTTGTAGGGTGAAGCGAGCATCTCTTAAGGCACTTCAATTTCACCCTGGTGACTTCATTTCTAAAATCTTATGAAGATTTGCATAAATGGATCATTGGAGAGGCCTATTTTATATGTTTCAAGATGATAACCCTCAATCCAATGATCATGATAGCCAAGGGGAGTTTGATACCCCTCTTTATGGATCTCTTGGGAGCCATAAGATTGAGGAGCCTTCCCAATTCCCTGAAAGGGGGTTGTGGTTCTTCCCAAGATACGATGATTGTAGTCCACCTTGTTCCTTCCTCGATAATCAAGATAATGTGATTGTGGATGTGCTTGAGCGATCTATCTCTTTATGCCATGAGGAGGATATGCCGGAGCTTGCTATTCATAGAAAGTTTATGAGCTTGGTCATTGAATACTCCATATTCTTGTTGCAAGAAAGGTTGCAGAATTTGGATTCCTCCTTTCCCTCCTCATCCATAACCCTTGATGCACGGTCCTCAAATATTCTCGCCTCCCACCTGTTAACACTCAGGTTGTCCCTAGGCTTCTAATAGGGATACGGCTGAGGTAACCACAAACCAATCTTCTGATTGCAGGTTCTAGCCCACCTGCAATCGGAGAGGGCTCTCTCCTTTTAATTCAACCTTAGTTGATGATTTTAGGCTAGCTTTCTGACTTCAAGGGAGTGTTGATTGTGATTGGGAAGAAGGTAGGATTCTCGAACAAAGAGGCACGGTAAGGTGTAATAAGTTTCGAACCATTGGGCATGGAGTCACAGATTGAGGCTTGCGAGCGTTTTCTTGGTCACAAGGGGATACGAAGCGGGATAGCCACACAGGATACAACTTTCTGTCTGTTGAAAGTACGGAGTGAACATCAGGGATGAAAGGTAAAGGAGAATCATTTCATCATGCTGACAAAGGGGAGAAATGGATGAGTGGGATCCAGGAGCAGTTAAGAATTCCTAAGACATGCACTCATATGTGAAAGAAACAGCGTAAACCAGATCATTTAAGAATACAAGCGCATAACTGTTTCTGAAGAAAACATTGAAAAACGCAGAAATTGAACTTAAGGTGTAATGAAACAAATCTTAAGCTATTCTTTTTTCCTGCAATTTAGAAAGGCGGAAAGGTGGTAAAAAATATAAAATTGAACAGAGGAGAGGAATACTTATTTGATCATGTAGAAGCACAGGAATTCCGTGATCATTCCTTGGCCAAGAGAAAACTTAAAGTAGTTTCGCAATCCATGCTTTCAACAATCTTTGATTATGGAAATTATGACAGTTATAGTGCGAGTCTCTGCTCGGAGAAAATGCTGGAAAGAAAACTGACCAACAACTACTACCAACCAACCAACCACTCACAACATTGCTTAGGGTGGTATTTATAAGCAAAATATCGGAAAGACATCATTACAATTGACCTCGACAGGTCTGCTTAGAACTCTTCAAAAATCTAAGTGTTGCTGGAATTCAATGCAAGTAAATCTTTTGGGCTGCACTCGGGGCAGCTGGATCGGAACAGGTGACGAGGTGGCCCTTGGGGACCAGATGCGGTGCTGCTGGAGTGATTGTGCTTCGGGGACTGCAGTTCGGCTCTGGTGTGAATTAAATGTGCAATAATTACGACTTGAGAGCTTCAAGTAGTTTCGCCCTCTTTCTATGAATCTGCTGGAAGATATTAAATGTTCTCCTACTTCGGGCCGCTGCTCAAGATATTCGCTGATACTCTTTGCCGCTACATTGATGGCTCCTGCCGTCGACTGATACTCTTTGACACGCTTGATGCCTGATGATTTGATCTGATACACTTTAAACTCTGTGATTGATCTGCTGCTGTCTTTAAACTGGATCCTTTTGGCACGATCAGGCGATCTTCGGGCTTTTCGGCGCGCAATGGGCTAAGAAATCAGAAGATTCCCTGAAGATTCCTCGAAATGGCCTATTTCCCGTAGCGATGCGCTAATCGTGCATGGGAAACTGCCTCTGTTTCTTGATTTGGAGCTCCGAAGTGCGATTTTTCTTCTTGCGCGAAGTTTTCGGCTGTCTGGCTGCTAACGTAAGCATGGCGTCGGTTGTACGACGGATGACGTCAGCTGTGGGTCCCTGGTATAGAGCGACGTGGTGAGATACTGGAGGTAATGTGATGAAGAAACTCCGATGCGATATTGCGATATCGCGTCGGCGGGGAACGGAGGTGCTTGGGTTGGACACTCGGTGCTTGCGACTGCCGATCGGCGATATCGCAATATCGCGTCGGCGGGAAATGGAGGGGTGAATAAGTTGGACACTCGGCGCTTGCGACTGCCGATCGGCGATATCGCAATATCGCGTCGGCGGAGACGGATGGGTGATGACCTGCATGGAGATGAAAGTGCGATGTTGCGATGCGATTTCGGGCTTTAAGGTTCTATAGAGTGTAAGTTTTGGGAGGAAAGAGCAAGTAAGTGGGTGTGAAGGGCATTGGAGGTTTCGGAAGGGGTCCGATTTCCTCACAGGGATTTTATACTTTGGAAGGAGTCCATTGTATCTGGGAGGTGGTTTTGGAGGTCAAGGGTTCTTGCTGAGTTTCAGATAAACTGAGCAATTCCTGGGAGTACTTATGGTTATTTTTCAACCAGGGGGAGGGATATTACGTAGGGGGATTTTACTTAATATTAATAGGGGAATGGGAAGAATAGGGAGCTAAATAATAATGTTAGTGGTTAATATGGAGATGGTAACAAAGCGCTAAGTTTGGGAGAGCTTAGGCTGTTACAAGGGGGTAGGACCATACTTTAGGAGAATATATGGAACAACTTTGAGTAAAGCAGATCTTTACTCAAGCCAGTGTTATGAAGATGATGGAACTTAAGAGGTGCCAAACAGATCTTGACCTCTTTTGGGGAAGTTAGTTAATGATTGGGGAGAACAGAGAAGGGGAGTCAGCTATACCTCTTTTGAGTTTCTTGCACACAAATCCTTGCTGATTATGTCCTGAATGATATGACACCTGAAAACCTGGAACTGGTCAGCAATTCAACAACCTCAGAACTACTTACCCAGCCTACTTACCTAACATTTTTTCTTCTTTTGTTTGGGGGTGCACTTAGACTTGCAAACCCGTCATTCATTTTTCTTTTGATGCTTTCCTATCTACATACTGCCCTTATTTCTTCCAGAGCCCAGATTAAACTGTTGGACTCTTCTGTTTCTCTACCTATCTAAGAGTCTGCCAAGATTAAACTGTTTGGACAGACTTACAATCTCTATATTCTAAAACAAGAAATTTAAACCTAGGGAGACCAAGATTAAACTGTTTGGACCTCCCTTTAACTAACAGTAGCGATACTAGGAAAACTTTACAAAATTTGAAGGCAATTGAATGAACTTGAAGTGGCCTTCTTCATATGGAGACTGTTTGAGCAAATATGGAGCATTACAGCAAGCAAAGTACAACATATTTGGCCTGTGAAATGCCAATCATGAAATATGAATACCTGCTACAGCAGGAGCTAACAGTGGCTCCACTCAGGGATGGCTTCTCCTTGTGGGAAGTCAAGAACAGCAGGCCAGAACGCCTTAATTTTTTAATTTCTTGCTGTCCTCTGCAAACTGGGAAGCATCGCCTGCTTTCTTCCGTGTGTTCCCGGTACTATAAACTCTAAAAAGTCAAAACTTGATACCTACTAGTATGTGCAAACCAACTATCACCTGCTCCTTCAAGCAGGAGGATCATTGTAGTGCTTCAACATTCGGTCGTTGATCGGGCCTTCTTCAGTTGTGCTGTTATCAAGAGACTTGAGAAAGTAGGTGTTATTGCCTTGCACAGCGCTGATAGTGTACGGACCTTTCCACATAAAATCAAATTTGGCATGTTTGCCCTTGTCTTCCCTTCTTGCATCCCATCTTAGGACTTTGCTGCCTACTCGGAAGTCCTCCACTTTGGTTCTCTTGTCGAACATTTTCTTGAGTTTTTCCTATAGATCTTGAGCTCTATTGAAAACTTCTTCTCTGGTTTGCTGAAGATGAATAGTCTGATTTATCCTTCTCTGCATGTCGTTCGGTTCAGCCTGAATTTCTTGCAACAGTTTGATAGTTGGTATGCCTAGAGATGAAGGGAACCTAGCTTCCATGCCATACACAAGTTCATAGGGGCTCATCCCGATGGATTTTTTGGTGGTCATTCGATCTACCCATAGGGCGCTGGTGAGCTTTTTGTGCCAGTTCTTTTTGTTCTCTTCTAGCATCTTCTTTATGATATTGATGAGGCTCTTATTAGAGGACTCGGCCAGGCCATTGCCTTGGGGGTAATAAGCTGTGGAGTGTCATAAGGTAATGCGGTACTTGTGGCAGAAATTAATGATTTTATTGGACTTGAAAGCAGCCGCGTTGTCGGTAATGATTTTCTCCGGGCAGCCGAATCTGGACAGGATGTTGTTCTCAAGAAATTGGATGATGGTGGAGTCATTGGCTTGCCTACACGGGATGGCTTCAATCCATTTGGTAAAATAGTCGGTGGCTGTTAGAATCCATTTGTGCTGGCCTGAGGAGGAGGGATGAATTTCTTCGACAAAGTCAAGACCCCATTGTTGAAAAGGCTTTTCGGTTGAAATGGGCTTTAGGGGCAGAGGTAATAATTTTCTTTTTCCTTCAAAGATTTGGCATTTATGGCATGAGGCAGTAAATGTTTTCACATCTGTAAACAGAGAGGGCCAGTAATAACCGGCCCGCAAGATCTTGTCTGCCGTGGATTTCCAATATAAGTGGCCTCCGCAATCACCTGCATGAAATTCTCTCATGACACTGTTAGTTTCATCCTCGGTTAAACATTTAAGCAAAA
This sequence comes from Pinus taeda, assembly GCA_000404065.3. Taxonomy (NCBI): domain Eukaryota; kingdom Viridiplantae; phylum Streptophyta; class Pinopsida; order Pinales; family Pinaceae; genus Pinus; species Pinus taeda. The sequence continues at coordinate 20,261 of APFE030769990.1, read as the reverse complement.
TTCCTTCATAATTCTTCCAAAATAGGGCACCATCCATGACACAAAAGTTTGATGATTTCATTCTTAAAAATCTTTTTTTAGTTCTGGACAATCCTGGGGGAGCACATAGGTTTAACAATACAAAACAAATATCAGAGTACCAAGGGGACTGTGTGAAGGTATCACTGATCTATGGAGTCGCCAGCTCCTCTTCATCGTCCAGCTGATTAATGTTAAGCGCTTGGAAATTTGTTTCGGCCATTAGCTTAGCCAGCCCTTGTCCTTTTATGAGCTTGGTGGGTTTTATCTCGATATCATACTCAAGTATGCTCGCAATCCACTTGCCTCTTCTGCCTTCCAATCCTTCTTGAGTTAATATATCTTTTACAACTGCGTTGGGGACATATGTGATCACATGAGAGTAGAGGATGTAAATTCTGAAGTCTTTAATAGCTTTGACCAGAGCGTAAGCTTGCTTTTCCATGATCTGAAATTTTAGGGGCGCGTCTCTCAAAGCTCGGCTGAAGAAGGCTATTGGTTTCTCATTTCCCTGATCATCTTTCTGCAGAAGGACTGCTGCTATGGTATGTTCTGATGCGAAAGAAAAAATGATAAAATCTCTGTCAAACTGAGGACTGGTAAGGACAGGTGTTTGAGTCAAGGCCGCTTTTATACTCTCGAAAGCTTGCTTGGCCTCAAGGGACCATCTCACCTTGGCGTCCTTTTTTAGCATGTTACTCAATAGCCTCATTGACTCAGCTAGATTGGGGATAAATCTTCTCAGGAAGTTGATTTTTCCAAGGAATCCTTGTAGCTCTTTCGTGTTCCTTGGGTAAGGGATTTGGAGGATAGCCTGAATTCTTTCTGGGTCGATTCTGATCCCATCTTTTGATATTATGTGCCCTAATAACTTGCCTTCCTCCAGGGCGAACAGGGACTTCTTCGAGTTCAAGGAAATACCGAATTTCCTACATGTGATAAAAATTTGCCTTAAGTGCTTAAGGTGTTGCAAGTCAGATTTGGAAAATGGGGTCAGATCATCCAAGTAAACCACAAGGAAATCGTGTATTTCCTTAACGAACGCGATATCCATTGCCCTTTGAAAGGTGGCGCCGATGTTTTTCAACCCAAAAGGCATTTTAACGTATTTGAACGTTCCCTAGGGCATAGTGAAAGCTGTTTTGTCCTGATCGTCTGGGTGAACTATAATTTGGTTAAATCCCGAGAATCCGTCAAGTAGGGAAATCCTGGAAGAACCCACCACCCTTTGTAAGATGTGATCCATTTTAAGTAACGGGTAGTGGTCTTTTAGGGAGACTTGGTTTAAATTTCTCAAGTCTACTCACAGTCTTATCTCTCCTTTTTTCTTCCTGGTAGGGACTAAGTTAGATACCCATTCCGAGAATCTGATCGGTGCAATGATCCCTGCGTCAAACATTCTTTTTATTTCTTTTTCAATCATAGGGAGAAGCATGGGGTTGATTCTTCTGAGTTTTTGTTTGAACGGTTTCTGGTTTGGCCTTAGGGGAATGGTATTCTGGATTACTGAAGTGTCATAGGACTTCAAGTCCTCGTAACTCCAGGAAAATACATCTTGGAATTCTTTGAACAGATCTACATATTTGGGCTTTTGGTCAGGCGGCAGGTTTTTAGAGAGTTTAATCATCTTGGGATTTTCTGTCGTTCCTATGTTGTACTCTTCTATGGCGGCATCCAAGGGTTCCATTTTTGGTTTTCTAGACACATCGTTGTTATCAAACATGTCCTCCAATGGGGTCAGGCCAGCAGGCAAAATATTTCCTTTTAGGTCCATAAATTCTTCTTCTGCCTCGGCGGCCTTAGGTGAGCAAGACTGTTTCAGTAGCCCTATGTTTGTCCTATCAAAAATAGTCGGGCTGAGTATCTGTTCAACCATGGGGGCTGTTAGGGTCATGCGATCTAGTTGCTGTGTTTCTGGTGTAACGTCCATGTCAATGTTGGTGCTAGAGAATTCCCCTTCCAGAGTTAAAAAATTGTTAATCTGGACATCATCTTTGAATACCTGCCAATTCTCGACATTGTTAGGAATTGATGGTCTATGTTTAACTTCTGCGGTGAAGTGGTGACTTGGTCCAAAGGGGAACCTACAGGTGCTGGCGAAGGTAGCTAAGCTATGAGCATGAATATTATGTTCTCGTGCGACTTTGGTTAACTCAACATCACTGAAGGTGCTAAGCAATTCACTGGCAGTGGCTCTGTAAGCTCTCATTCTACTGTCATTGGCGACGAAGTTGCCCTTTATCTGTTGTATAATGAGGTCCGAATCACCTAGGATGGAGATTGTGGTAGCTCCCAAAGTTTTGAGCAGTTTGAGGCCTAAGAGAAGGGCTTCGTACTCTGCCATGCTGTTTGTACATTTAAAATTGAGTCTATAGGCGTGGCCTTGTGCATGATTTTCGTGAGTTTTGTAAATCCATACTCCGGCCCCTGCTCCTAACTTGTCAACTGCACCATCAAATTCTAAAAACCATGAGACTTCAGGTCCAAGGTGTGTATTGGGGGTTTGAGGGGCATGCAGAGCAGATGAGTTGGTGACTTCAGTTTCGGGATTTTCTTCCTGTCCTGTGCTGGTTGCCTGAGCTGTTGAGACAATTTCAAGCGAATTGGCAACTGGCCTTTCACTAGCATTGGTTTCTTGTTCTAGGGCTAGTGGTTTGTTAGAATTTGGAAGACTTGTATTATCATTAAACAAAATAAAAGAATCATATCAGAATGGATCGAGTATATCGGAAAATTTTGGGGTTTCTCCTCACTACTCACCACATATTTCATTAGCATTTCCCTATAGAGTCTCTTTGGTTGCCCAAAGACGGATATAGTGGCGTAAGAGAGGTCGAGTTGAAGGGATCCTTGCAGTTTTTCTCCCCATGATCGGGATAGCAGCATGCCATACTTTGTGGATATGTTAGCAACTACTACGTCCATTAAGATCGTTTTGTTCGGGAATTGAACTATGGATACGCAAAGATCTTTGATTAAGCCTAGGCATTTGACTTGACTTGAATCGAACGAATACAGATCCTTATAGGGTCGGGTGACATCGAGGTTTAACTTTTCCATTACGGCTTTGGGCATGAGGTTGTGTGAGGCGCTTGAATCAAACATAGCATTGTGCAGTATCTTATCGTGTATGTGCAGGCTGATATAGAAAGGTGGAACAGGTCTGAATGTTGTTTTTCCGTCAACCTCTGGCCCGAATAGTAATTCAAGGGTGTCATCTAGAATGTTTACATCATCCCTAATTTCAGGTAGTTGGAGCGATTTTTGAATTTGTTGTTTATACACAGTGTGCTTAGCCAGTTCCGAGAGGGGGATTGAGATTTTAAGCTTCCCGATTTCGTTTTCTAGGTTGAATGGCTTTTCTGCCGGGTTCCTGGTATTAACACTGGTGAATTTTTCATTCTCCGGCGTATTTTCTATATTTCCCTTTGGAACATGCGTATCACTATGTATGACTGTCCGTGGTTTCTCTGTTCTGGGAATATTTTCATGGATGCTTTCTAGGTCCTTTTCAGGGCTGGAAGAGTGTGTCGGTTGTTCTATAGAACCATGTGTTTCTGTTACATCTTCCACAATAACTTGTTGCGAATGCGGGACCTGGTTGTCAATTGTGTGACCGTTGGTGCTTTTCCCTTTAGCCTTGTTGGGCTGTTTGCCCTCCTTTGCCTTACTGGGCGGAGACACGTCGACAGTCCGTGTTCTTAGTTTGTATTGCTTATGTACCTCATATATGGCAGTGTCATACCCTTGTTTAAAGTCAAAGGACTCTCCCGATTTAGTGCGGAATTGTTCTATATTAAGGTATGGTGGGTTTTCTTCCGTGAAGGGGGATTGCTGTCCATTTTCTGAATCAACTAGGTTCATCAGGGTCCCGTCTATGGGATCAAAAGATGTAGATGCCTCGGCAAAATTCTCTTGGAACGGAGGTCTGATGTCGTGATCCTGATTGGCCCTACCCATGTTCATATTTTGGGTTTTTCTGAAGTTTGGGTTCCTTGCGGTGTTGGGCTGTTGATTTTCCCATGAAGTTTTTCTCTCCACGTTGTCTAATCTATCTCCCATTCTGTTCATGGAACTGATGATTGCATCCAGTTTCTGCTCGTGAGAGGAGGGTTCTTCTTTGAAAGTGGTTTTTCTCTCAGATCTGGTTTTTGTTTCTTTTGGCGATTAGGTTTGCTTCTACGCTTACTGCGGCATCTTGCATTTCTGCCAAGCTTTGAGGAGCTCTTTCCCTTAATTGATACGCCATCTCGGCATCAAAGCCATCCGGGAATTTGCACAGAGCAAGGTCCGGTGGAGGTCTTAGATTCGGTGGTATCGCGTTGTAAACATTGTTAAATTTGGCACAGTAATCTAGAACAGCTTCCCCAAGTCCTCTCTTGATAGACTCATATTCGGATAGAATGTGCAGGGGGTCTTTCCTTTTCTCCCATCTGTTAATGAAGGTTTGGTATAAGGCTTCCGGATTTAGTATTGAATTAGGTGGAAGTGCCCTAAACCAGGTTCTGACATCACCGATTAGACTTTGAACAAAAATCTTCATTCTCACGCTATCATCGTCTATTTCATAACTCTCGAAATAATCCTGCATTTTCTTTGTATGTTGTAGGGCGGTGCAAGAGGTTGTGCCATCAAAGTAAGTGATTTTAGATTGATAATCCTGAGGCATTGCCCCGGGATTAGCAGGTAGTTGTAATGGTGCAAATCTAGCCATGATTATGGGGATTAGCGGAGCGCCTAAGGCGAGGGGGACTATAGGAGTAACCGGGGAGGAGGGAGTAGCCGATGGGCTATGGATATGGGGTTGAGGTGTGGAAGAGCTACTCGGAGAAAGGGGCGATGAGCCAGAGGAATTCAGGGTGGATCGGACTAGAACTTTGACGGGGGTTGGCACAACAATTGGCTGAACTGCTTCAGGACTATCAGGAGTTTGGCAGTCTTTTTGTTTCTGTTGCCTGATGATCTTCGGAATTAGATTGGGATTTCAAACAAAAGGAGGGTTATTGGGATCAGGATTTGATCGTGTATTATGTATCGGTTTCTTAGGAGCCAGTTTCTAATATAACCTTTGAAAGATTTCTCAAATTATGCAACCACGCAGGTCGGCCGATTAAAATTCGGTTTCTTCCTCTGTGAGGATGCAGATTGGTTGCATTGATTTATCTGAGAAGTTCCCCAGCGGAGTCGCCATTATGTTATCACTCAGGTTGTCCCTAGGCTCCTATTAGGGATACGGCCGAGGTAACCACAAACCAATCTTCTGATTACAGGTTCTAGCCCACCTGCAATTGGAGAGGGCTCTCTCCTTTAGATTCAACCTTAGTTGATCTAGATTCAACCTCAGTTGATGATTTTAGGCTAGCTTTTTGACTTCAAGGGAATGTTGACTGTGATTGGGAGGAAGGTAGGATTCTCGAGTAAAGAGGCACAGTAAAGTGTTATAAGTTCTGAACCATTGGGCATGGAGTCACAGATTGAGGCATGCGAGTGTTTTCTTGGTCACAAGGGGATACAGAGCGGGATAGCCATGCAGGATACAACATTCAGGCTGCTGAAAGTACGGAATGAACATCAGGGATGAAAGGCAAAAGAGAATCATTTCATCATGCTGACAGAGGGGAGAAATGGATGAGTGGGATCGCGGAGCAGTTAAGAATTCCAAAGACATGCACCATATACGAACGAAACAGGGTAAACTAGAGCAGTTAAGAATTCTAGCTCATGACTGTTTCAGAAGAAAACATCGAAAAGTGCAGAAATTGAACTTAAGGTGTACTTAAACAAATCTTAAGCTATTCTTTTTTCCTGCAACTTAGAAAGGCGGAAAGATGATAAAAACATAAAATAAACAGGGAGGAAGAACACTTATTGGATCATGCAGAGACACAGGAATTCCGTGATCATTCCTTGGCCAAGAGAAAATAGCAAGTTGTTTCGCAATCCATGCTTTCAGCAATCTTTGATTATGAAAAATATGACAGTTACAGTGCGAGTCTTTACTCAGAGAAAATTGCTGGAGCTGACCAACAACTACTACTACCAGCCAACCAACCCTTTACAATATCGCTTCGAGTGTTATTTATAAACAAAATATCAGGAAGACATCATTACAAGTGACCGTGACAGGTCTGCTTAGAACTCTTCAAAAATCTAAATGCTGAAGGAAATAAATGCAACTAAATCTTTTTGGCTGCGCTGGGGGCAGCTGAATCGGAACAGGTGACGAGGTGGCCCTTGGGGGCCAGATGAGTTGCTGCTGAAGTGAATGTGCTTTGGGGCTGCAGTTCGGCTTTGGTGCGAATTGAATGTGCAATTATTATGATTTGAGAGCTTCAAGTGGTTTTGCTCTCCTCCTATGGATCTGCTGGAAGATATTCAATTTCTCTTGCTTTGGGCCGTCGCGCAAGATTATTCTCTATACACCTTTGCCGCTACATTGATGATTTCCGGTCGTTCGACTGATACTCTTTGACACGCTTGAAGCCTGCTGATTTTGATTTGATAACTTTGATTCTGGGTGAATGATCTGCCTGCGTATCTTTAAACCGGGATCTTTGGCCGATTGGGCGGATGTCGGGCTTTTTCGGCGCGGTATGGGCTCGTCAATCAAAAGATTCCCTGAAAGATTCCTCGAAATGGCCATTTCCCGGTAGCGATGCCGAATTAGCGCTCGCGCTATTCGCTCATCGAACTGCCTCTGTTTCTTGATCTGGAGCTCCGAAGGTGACTTTTCTCCTTTGCGCGAACTTTTTCGCTTTTCTGGCTTGCTACATAAGCACTGCGTGGCTGTACGGGGATACGTCATTCAGTGGGTCCCTGGTACGCGCGACGTGTGGACTGCGTGCTGGACTATGGTGAAGAGACTCCGATGCGATATAGCGATATCGCGTCGGCGGGGAAAGAGGGGGATCATTGGGTTGGGCGTGTGGTGCTTGCGATTGCCGATATGCGATATCGCGATATCGCATCGGGGGGGACGGAGGGGTGAACGGATTGGACACACGGCGCTTGCGATCGCCGATCGCCAATTTCGCGATATCGCATCAGCGGGGAACGGATGGGCAATGTTTTGCATGAAAGTCAGATGGCGAGGTTGCGATGCGGAAACAGCTTTGAAGGGGGGAAAAAGGTAAGTAAGTGGGTGTGAAGGGCCTTTGAAGTTTCGGAAGGGGTCCGACTACTTCGGGAAGTTTTATACTTAGGAAGAAGTCCATAGTATGCGATAGGTGGTTTCGGAGGTTGGGTTCTTGTTTAGTTTCTGATAAACTAAGCAATTCCCGGGACTTTATATGGTTATTTTTCAACCAGGGGGGGAATATTACATAGGGGAATTTACTTAATATTAATACGGGGACGGGAAACATAGGGAGCTACATAATAATGTTAGTGGTTAGTGTGGAGGTGGTAAGAAAGCACCAAGTTTGGGGGAAACTTAGGCTGTAGGGGGGGGGTAGGACCATATTTCGAGAGAAGATATGGAACAACTTTGAGCAAAGCAGATCTTTACTCAACCAGAGTGATGAAGATGATGAACTAAAGAGGTGTCAAGCAGATCTTGACCTCTTTTTGGGGATGTTAGTTAATGATTGGGGAAAAGCAGAGAAGGGGAGTTAGTTATACCTCATTTGAGCCTTTTGCTTACAAATCTTTGCTGATTATGTTCTGCATGATATGATACCTACAAGCTTGGAACTTGTCAGCAATTCAACAGCCTTCAGAACTACCTACCCAGCCTACTTGCCTAGCATTTTTCTTCTTTTGCTTGGGGGTGCACTTAGACTTGCAAACCCATCATACATTTTTCTTTTCATGTTTCCTATCTACATACTACCCTTATTTCTTCCAGAGCCCAAATTAAACTGTTGGACTCTCTTGTTTCTCTACCTATCTAAGAGTCTACCAAGATTAAACTGTTTGGACAGACTTACAATCTCTATATTCTAAAACATAAAATTTAAACCTAGGGAGACCAAGATTAAACTGTTTGGACCTCCCTCCCTTAACTAAAAATAGCGATACCGGGATAACTTTACAAAATTTGAAGGCAATTGAATGAATCTTGAAGTAGCCTTCTTCATGTGGAGACTGTTTGAGCAAATATGGAGCATTGCAACAAGCACAGTACAACATATTTGGCCTGTGAAATGCCAATCATGAAAAATGCATACCTGCTGCAGCAGGAGCTAACAGTGGCTCCACTCGGGGATGGCTTCTCCTTGCGGGAAGTCAAGAACAGCAGGCCAGAATGCCTTGATTTTTAGTTTGTTGCTGTCTTCTACAAAATTTACTTTCTCCGGCCGCTTTATTCCTTCTACCTACCTACCCTAACCAGCAGTTACTTTTCCGTTAGGTAAAATCAAATAACCAGTGCAGCCATTTAAGCAACTGTGAAATGAGATAAACTTGCTGACTGATCGTTTCCGAACGCAAAAGCATCATCCGGGCATCTGCTTTTACAACCAAAATTGTGGCCTCCATCACTTGTCGGTGAAGCTTACGGTCTTCACTGAGAAAACATGTTAGCAAAATTTTGTTAAGCCAAAGTTCCATGTAATCTACGATTGGATCAATGAACTTACCCTGTGAGAGAACTTCCTCTGCTTCTTTTGAATCTTCAATAGAATCATGCAGATTCTGTGAATCAGCAGGTAGCGGCATCTTCTCCTGAGTTGAGGACGAGAGACTTCGGCATGATTTAGAATCTTCTGGGTCGAGGGGAGCAGCTGCATCTTCAGTAATGAGCCTAGCAGATGATCCTTCTGTCTTTCCCTTGGATCCTAGATCACATAGAATCCTCAGGTCCTCAAGCAACAGTGTTCCCTCCTGAATATGGGCATGGAAGCTTAGGCATGATTCTGGGTTCTTTGGGCTGGAAGGATCAGTTACATCTTCGGTAATGACCCTAGCCGTTGATCCTTCTGCCTTTCCCTTGGATCCCAGATCATACTCAAACTGTAATTCAGGAGACAACACTATTTCCCGTTGAACTGGAGGAGGAAGATTTTGGTAAAACTCTCAAGGGTTGCGGAAATCATAAGACTGACTTTGAGCTCCCAAGAGTTCAATTTCATTCTCATATTTTTCCACAACAAACTCAAGGAACAATTTGTTCTGGCCGCCTGCTATTTTTGACAATACCGTTCTGAAAAATTTGTCATTAAGCTCAAACTCTGATAAACTTTCTCTGCATTTTTCTAAAGCTTCTTGTATCGGAAGTTCCTCCCAAGATTCGGTCATTCTCTCTTGTTGTTAATACATGGGGTACTTGGCTGTAACATTTGGTTCGTTCCTTAGTGGAGCCTTTGATTGAAATTGAAGTGGAGTCGCCAGGTGGATGTCTGGACTCTGAAGTGCCTGATCTCTGTCCACCATCAAAGATCAGAACTAAGTGTGACAAGCTCTGAAAAATAGGAGCACTTCCTCCAGTGGGGTTTAAAGATGAACGGAGCGCTTGAATCCCCAATGGAGTACGCAGATACAGGTCGACCGAGGCTTTTACACGTCGGTTTCTTCCATTGTAGAGCTGCAGAATGGTTGCATTGATTTATCTGAGGAGGTCCCCAGCGGAGTCGCCATTATGTTTTCACTCAGGTTGTCCCTAGGCTCCTAGTAGGGATACGGCCGAGGTAACCACAAACCAATCTTCTGATTGCAGGTTCTAGCCCACCTGCAATCGGAGAGGGCTCTCTCCTTTAGATTCAACCTTAGTTGATGATTTTAGGCTAGCTTTCTGACTTCAAGGAAATGTTGACTGTGATTGGAAGGAAGGTAGGATTCTTGAATAAAGAGGCACAGTAATGTGTTATAAGTTTTGAACCATT
>APFE030769983.1:0-32873 GCA_000404065.3 Pinus taeda | reverse complement strand
CACTTTCTAACTTGCTTGGAAATAATGTGTTTACCCCCATGGTTACCTATGGAGCTTAAAGTGTAGATGGTTGTAGTTGCAAAAACCCCTAGGAGAAACCATCCAATAATATATTGATTCTTTTACCAAGCTTTGTATCCAAATAAAGATCTTAGAATTAAAGAGGTTCATATTATTTTAATTAAATTTTATCAACTAGTGTTTTTCATAATGAAGTAAGTTTATTTGAGAGAAACATTTTATATCAAGCCTTCCTTTGGTCCTTCATAGTAAAACATGAACATGAAGAATACCCTCATCTACTTACTTCTCAGCACCCCCCCTACTATTGTCTTCCTCTCAATAATACATTGGCATGTCGAACCCCAACGCAAACCCTAAAATTAATATAAATCCTAACTCGTAGTGTAGTTTATCAAACTCATTACCCACAAACTTCACTATCATGATGCTTCCAATTGTAGTTCCTTTTAACACCAACAACCACGAAACCCTATAGAATGATGAAAAATTAGGAAAATTCCCATGATTTTTCAAATTAAATTCCATCCCTTATCCCTCTTCTTAACAAAAAATAGTCACCTTTCCCAACCCTATTGTGGAATACCCTTCCTTACTCTTAATAAATAAATAAATTTATTCACATTCTGTAGACCTCCTTTTCACTTGTAGTGTCAAGTGCAAGAAAAATTGACTATTAGCATCCCTAACAATGGCATCTAAAAATATTGTCTCATATGTGAGACTTTGTAGCCTAACTTTAGCTCTGCAACAAACCACACCCCTCTTATCACCTCAATTAGATACAAAAATAAGCCCCTAATCTTCTAGTTAATGAATATCAAACCTAAAATTTTCATGGGGCCCTTTTGAAGCACCATTAAATTTTATATCCCCCTTCAACTATTTACTCTTTGTCTTCTCATATGAATGTATGTGTAATGCATTGCATAATGCTCATTTAAGTGCATATAAGCTAATGAAAATGGTAGTCTATGAACTCATCTATACTACAAAACCTTTTCCTTGGAATCATACTCATATCTACCACTCACCTACCACTACAAAACATATTCCCTGTAATTATACAATTCAATTAGTCATACTGAATAAATGCATTTTTCTCTTTGAGAGACTTGAAACTAACTTGTATTCTCTATTTACATCAACCTTCCCATTGTAGCATCCCTCCTCCAACCTCTACTTCTTTTCCATACCTAATTCATTTGTTTCCATTCCAAATTCCCCTAAGCTTTGATTCATTACAACCGGTCTATTTTATTCCTCTCTCACAGTTGTACCAAGGAAGGCATCCCTTAGTCTAGTACATATGCTCAATTTCATCTCCTTCCATTCCTATTCCTCATGCCCTAATTCCAATAATGATCTTAGCTCCTAAGAAACCATGGTCTCTTGCACTATTAGAAAATCAAGGATACCCAAAGACAATGTCTCATTCCAATTCAGACTCTAACTAAAAATATTTACCTAGCCCACCCCTCTTATCCTGAAAAGAGAATCTCAAAAAAACATGAGGCTTCTTTAGTGAGTAACATAATGCACACCATGCACATGTTGGATACATTTTTAATACTAAGAGGGGGGTGAATCAATATTAAGGCTAATTTTAACTTCTTTATGTCAATTTACTTTTCTTATTTAACTTGACATTCATTCATATAGCCAGAAACAATATATAATGGGGCAGCAACAATAACTCAACATAGAAGAACACAAAACATAAGCATCATACACATATACACAGGTTTTTCATGTGGAAACCCTTTCGAGAAAAAACCACAAAGCTTGTTGTTGTTATTGATGTAAATAGAAGCACCTACTTTATTACATCAATCTATTTTGTGAACACCCACTCACAGGAATCACTAACTCCCCCTGTTTGTAGACACCTATCTAGCTTACCAAAAGAACCATATGAGGCACTGACCTCATGGAGTTTTTGCAAGAACCAACTCATCTCCATGGATTTATGCAAGCATCAACTTGCAACTCCTGGATTTATGCAAGCACCAACTTGCAGGAGGCACTGACCCCCAGGCCTTTCCAAGCTCCACTAGAGATGGAAGCACCAACTTCCTGTTTTATAGGCACCAACCCACATTCAAATAGGAACTAAATGTTCATTATAGTTTTGAAACAACTCTGTGTGATAGCAACGTTTGATATCTGGTCACTCTACCGCACTTTGCATCTCTTTGCAACAATCTTCAACAACCCACTAATCTGATCTATATTATTCACTAGCCACTGTCCACACAAGCCTCTGATCTCTACTCTACATTGATAGTCACTCAACTCTTAGCCTCTCCACTCTCCACAACACACAATCTTCTCTTGGCATTGCTTCTTACAACACAGACATAGCCTTCTACTTTCTGCTCATAAAGGCACACACAACCTTATTCACACAGATTAGAAAACTTCTTCCTTTAACACAGAGTGTAGGAAGTTTAGCCTTGTCTCAATGCTCACAGGAAACTCTAGGCCTAATGCACACAACACAAGAAACTATTGGCGTTTACACACAAAGCACACATGAACCTTCAACGTAACACACAAAGTATTGCCCTCGGGGTCTCTTTTCTTCTGCTAAGACATTGTCAACCTTTACACATAGAATTGGATCTCACTTAGCCTCTCACAACAATGCTCACACACAAAGCTCTTTCCTCTTGGCTCTCACTAGTGACAATGCTGGATTCCCCACACATGCTCATGAAAGCTCCTGGGTTTTGTTCCTCTGTTGTTTACCTGAATTGATGCCACAACTCTATCGATGCTACGACAATGTCCGTAGGCATTACTGCACACTATAATTCGACAAGGTCTCTCCATGCTGTTGTCTGCCACTGTATAGACAACTTTCATACTCAGTCCCAGGCACAATCTTCTCTGTTTTCCTTTATCACATCACTGAGACTCTCCATACATGTTCAAGGCTCACAGTACTTCAACATGGCTTTCCTGTTTTTCATTTATTTTTATAATGCGTGCACAGGATATCTCTAGAGACCAACTGCACTGCCTTTGCATTTACTCTTCAGTTGTTGACCCATATGCCATCAATACTCCTATATACTAAGATATTAGAGCTTTTCATCACAGCACCACAGTGGCACAACATTGCAAACTGCCAATTTCCAATCTCCGATATTCAAGCCCCTTTTGATTTAGCCCTCATCGAATATTCATTATAAGACCAAGCGCGGTGGTTGAGTGTCATGACCTGAGGCGGTAATTCTTTCGACGTTGTACCGGGAGCCTTTTTCCTTTCTTAAGCATTGCACCATTAGTTTTGTGTTTATTCTGCAACCAAGCACTTAACACTATCGAAGCGCCCTTACCAGTGATTTCCCCTTTGTGACCAAGTGTCTGCAACCAAAAAATCCATGATTGCTAGTTATCGATAGGCCCCTATATTTAGCCCAAGCCTTTGGTTCCTTAACACCTCACAACTGCATGCTAGCCCTCATATCAGAGGCCTCTAATCGACGATTTTGCAACTGTGACCATGTGCCATCCATCATAAACCTCCAATCATCGATCGCCGATGACCTCCTATGTTCGGCCTTAGCCCTTGGTTCTTTGACTCTTCACGACCACGTGTCAACCCTTATATCAGAGCCCCTTAATCGATGATTCACTAAGGTGGCGAATGTGCCAACCATTTTAAACCTCTGATCTCCGATGTGACATCATAACCTACCATGTGGCATCTTCTGAGTGGTGACATGTGTCACCTGAATATGGCCCATTAGGCCACCTCAAAACAACGAAACTACTTGCCACATTTCCCTTCGTACCATCACATCATGCTAACGTCAGCATCCACTTGGCCTTACCAGAACCAATAAGATCCTACCATGTGTCCTCATCAGAGCTCACCACTTGCTGCCATGTGTCCTTATAAGATCCAATCCCCTACAACCATCTGTCCTTATCAGAGCCCATCTGCGAGCTACTACGTGTTCTTATCAGACCTAATCAGATGTCTCCACGTGTCCTCCTGGAAGAGAGAGAAAGAGGCCCGGCATGCTTGGTTTTGCACCGATTATCTTTGTAAAAATATTTTTGCCTCTCCTCACAATTTAACACTAGAGGTTCAAATCTCAGCATTTTCTATTTGTTGCACCAATGCCAGCCACTAAGGATTTTCGATTGTGATTCATCGGGACCTTCGATTCCTCTGGATCTCTAATCTTTGATTTCGTTGCACCTCTGTTTGTCGGGACCTTTGATTGCTGGGACCTCTGATTGTCAATATCACTAATCGTTGATCGACAATTTTCACTCGCAGTTTTATGCACTTGGATCCTCCGATTTCTCATTACCGGGATGGCTTGGCCTCTGATCTGTGATATCACTAATTGCAGGGACCTCTTTGGTGGTAGCCCTAATTGCCGAGACCCACGATATGTGGGATTCTTCCCTACTTAAGGCTTTAACACTTTGAACTTCAGCAGGTCATAATGTTTGACCCACAAGTTCATTTCTAAACTTCCGCATATCATTGGAAATCTCTTCCAGAGAAATTTCCAATGGAAGGGGTTCGATTAGCCATTGAGTCCATCTAATACCTCAAAATATGGCTGCAACCTTACTACCAATCTTCTTCTCTTGAACTCTTCGGTCAACTAGGAATCACATCCACAATGTGTCCTTAGCATGAGGCCTGCAGCTCCCATGGACTTCCATCTTGGGCCATCACTAGAATCATCATTTTATGTCTTTTCCAAAAAGCCTACTACTATGATGATTTTCTACATGAAGCCTGCAGCTACCATGAGATTCTTCTTGGGCCATCACTACCAGCAACTACTGCAACAAGCAACTAAGCTTGTCTAGTTGACATCAATGCCAACACTCATGCCTAGTGTTAGGCACTACCAACTTCCCAACACATCTCCCCAGCATGAATGTTGACATAAAATGCCAACACACTTGCAGATGCCCTCACTAGGCCACTGGCCATCCACACAATGCCAACTCTCCAACAACATAATCAACTTCTAGTTGCTAGGGAGATTTTCAAAAACTTATGAAAGCCTGCTACACTTCTAGAAATGGTGAATGTATCAATTAAAATTACTTCTCACCAACTATAAAATGCACCTTTCGCTACTATATATAAAAGCAACTATGTAGACAATAATACACCTTCTTATCCTCATATTTTTGCAAGAACCATAATGCCCCAAAATCATCATATATTCATTTAACAAACTCGGTAGTCATATACATGTCCATACTACTACACTTCCCGTTTTAATTCTAAAATAAATTATGTTACTCTAATCTTTTATAATAATAACACCAAAAACAAATAAAAGACAATACATACACATAACCATAAATAATAATAAATATAAAAAACCAAATTTATGTGGTTAACCAAATATGAGCTTCTAATAACAAATGGCTTGGCTTTTTATTATCTTATATTCTTTTGGCTTACCATAACCTCACAAATCGATAAAGAACTAATAACAATGAAATCATTGTAGGTTAGCTAACTCACATAGTTGAAAATAATTAATATTATTTTGTATTAATGGAGAAATGGTTACACAAGTTGTAACGTATCTCCTTACTTTAGGATATGTTCCTAGAATTTAGGAGTTTGGTTGCAACTTCCTATTGTACTTAATGATGTAATATTTCGTTCATGAGTAGTAGAGTGAACGGAGAGAGTTCTCTTTCTTTGAGTGCAGTCTCCAGGTGCAGTACTCACCTGTGAGTTGTATCTCCTTCTTTTTTAATTCAAGTCTGGATTTTATCTTGGTATCATAGCATAGAGTAGGGACAACCTAGATTTTTTTTTTCTCTCCTTAGGGATGCATCCTTGTACATAATTATAGTGGCGGTGGAAGATTTGTAGGATCAGGTGGCCTGCAGTAACACCTTTAGCATAGGTCCCAGATGACTAATCATCTATGAGCACAAGAAAGGGTTGGCGCGGTTTTAACGAGAACAGTCGCACCATTTTTGATCGGAACAAAGGGTTGGCGCGGGTTTTTAAGGAACAGTCGCGCCACTTGGCACGGTTTTGAGAGGGATAGTCGTGCCAATGCGCCAGAAATGCTATTGGCATGGAAAATCAAGCCTTAAGCATGCCAATTTCGTGACTCGCATCATTTTTTTTTCTGGCGCGGGTCTTTCACTGTCGAGAAGCGCTAGCCTCTTTCTCTTTGGAAGATCTGCAACTTTTTTTTTTTGCAAATCGGCCTTGCCCAGTGGTGGTACTTTGAAGCTTCAGATCTGCTCGATGACAACAGATCGGATTTGACCGGTGGTGGCGCATTGGAGTTCTTGATCTGTTCGGTGGTAGCAGATCGGACTTGCCCGGTGGTGGCGCATTGGAGTTCCTGATCTATTCGGTGGTAGCAGATCGGACTTGCCCGGTGGTGGCACATTGGAGTTCCCGATATGTTCGGTGGCAGAAGATCGGACTTGCCCGGTGGTCATTGAAGGTACAATTTTTTTTTTGTCAGCAAAATAGAGGTTCGGATCTGGTATATGGTGTTTTTTTTGTGACTTGAAAGTGTTCAGTTGGATAGACTTATTCATTAGAGGATCAGAAATTTTATCAGTCCAATATGAAAAACAGAATAAAATCGTACCTCCACAAGTCTGGCAAACTCGATGGATCAAATTTCACCAACTGGAAATTCAAGATGCAACCTTTACTTGAAAGCGCAAATGCGTGGTCAATTGTTATAGGAAATGAGCTGAGACTAGGATCAACTACACAAGAGCAAGATTGGGATAAAAGGGAGACAAAAGCGAAGGTCATATTGAAGATGTCTGTCAAGGACAATGTTATCCCACATATTAGAGATTGTAAATCGGCCACTGACATTTGGACGATGCTCAAAAACCTATACCAGACGCAGAATACAAACCGTGTCATGTCACTCAAAGCCAAGCTGTTTACATTGAAGATGGAGGAGAATGAGTCCGTTGTTGGATTCATTGCTAGAGTAAAAGATCTAAAGGACAGATTGGGAGATATCGGAGAGAAAGTTTCCGATTCAGATTTGGTCACAATCACGTTGAAAAAATGACAGATGAATACCAGGTGTTCATCTCAGGGTTGTCAATAAGGGAGAAATCCCCTGTGTTTGAAGAGTTGACAGGGATTCTGCTACAGGAAGAAGAGAGACGACAAAATTTGAAATCAAAGAGCAATGACCTTGCTCTGATGGAAAAAAGGATACAATATAGAGGGAAGCAGCATCAGCAACCGCAACAGTAGAAGTAGAATGGAGCCAACACATTTCAGAAGAGACCGCTTAAAGGTATGTCTCCTAATAATTTTCCCATGAAGAAATGTTTTTACTGTGGAAAACCTGGTCACTAGATTAAAGATTGTTATAAGAGGCAGGTAGATGAAGGAAGAAACAAATAGAGAAAACATAAGAGTTACTTTGTTGAGGAAGAAGTGGACCATAGCCATGAACTTCAACTATTTATAGTCGACTGTGCTCTTTCAACTTCAAAGGGAGATGAGGATGACATATGGTATGTCGACTCTGGCGCATCCTCACATATGACTAGTAAGAAGGAATGGTTTGAATTTCTTGAAGAAACTTCATGTGGGTCGAAAATCTATTTAGGAGATGACAGTGGATATGAGATCAAAGGATATGGTGACATTCCCGTAAAGTTACCTAGTGGTGACATTAGACATCTTAAAAATGTATTGTATGTTCCAGGAATTAAGAAAAATTTGGTCTCTGTCTCAATGATTACTGATCAAGACATGCAATTTCAATTCTTTAACATTAACTGTGTCATTAAGGATAGCCAGATGGAAACAATTGCAACAGGAGTGTGCGTGGGGAACCTATACAAACTAGATGTGAAGAGTATGCCACAGCAAGCAATGGTTGCAGCTGGATCGACAGTTGAAGATCTCCGGCATTAGAGATTTGGCCATCTTAATCTGCAAGACCTCATCTTACTTCAGAGAAAAGGTATGGTTGATGGACTCCCTGTTCTCCATAATGTTAAGCTGGATTGTGATGGATGTGCATTAGGGAAAATGCATAGAGAAGAGTTCTCTTTACATGTCAATAGAAATGAAAGAGATATTTTAGAACTGGTGCATACAGACATTTGTGGACCTATGCAAACTAGGTCATTAGGAGGAGCATATTACTTTCTTTTATTTACAGATGATTGCACTAGATTTTGATGGATATACTTTATGAGTAAAAAGAGTCAAGCCTTTCAGTATTTTAAAGAGTTTAAATCCATGGTAGAAAACCATACAGGAAAAAGGATAAAAATTCTCTGCTCAAATCAAGGGGGAGAGCACAGGTTGGGAGAGTTCGTGGATTTCTGCAAGCATCATGGGATTGTACAACAGTTTATAGTGCCCCACACTCCACAACAGAATGGAGTGGCAGAGCGAAAGAACAAAACTCTTATGGAGTGCGCAAGGAGCATGCTTCAAGGTAAGGGTATATCAAATGGTCTTTGGGCAGAAGCTATTAACACTGCTATATATTTAAAGAATAGGAGTCCTACTAGATGTTTAGGCTTCAAAAACCCTTTTGAAGCATTGTTTGGATTTAAACCAGCAGTGAGTCACTTAAAAATATTTGGGTCAAAATCTTATGCTCATATACCTAAGGCAGATAGGAAGAAGTTAGATCCCAAAGCCCTGAAATGTATATTTGTTGGATATGGCATTGAGTTCAAGGCATATAAGTTATATAATCTTGTGACTCACAAGGTTTTTGCAAGCAGAGATGTTATATTTCATGAACAGGTTGAAGAAGGAAACGAGGATTCTAACAGTGATTGCCACATTCCATTGCTAATAGAAGAAAACAGTGAGGAAGATGAAGAGCATGAGCTAAAAGAAGAAGAAGAAGTAACAGATAATGTAATCAATGATGATGCAAGCCTAGAAAACGTTGAAATAGACAGAATTGAGGTAAGTCCCCTACCAAGGAGATCAGGTAGGAAGACTTGATTATCTTCTAGACTGAAAGACTATGCATTAATGTCAGAGATTGTAAACATTGTAGAACCTGCAAATTATGAGGAAGCAAGTAAATCTGATGCATGGAGGGCTGCAATGTATGAGGAGATAGAATCAATAAATAGAAACCATACTTGGGATTTGGTTGAATTTCCTGAAGGTAAAACCCCCATAGGATGCAAATGGCTGTATAAACCAAAAATAAATGCAGATGGGAGTATAGAGAAACTTAAAGCGAGACTGGTAGCAAAGGGTTACTCACAACAAGAGGGAATAGATTTCGATGACACCTTTGCTCCTGTAGCCAAACTAAACACCATTAGAATGCTAATTTCCTTAGCAACAAAACACAAATGGCAGCTACACCAGCTAGATGTTAAGTCTGCATTTCTGAATGGTGACTTGAAGGAAGAAATTTATTTAGTAAAGCCTGAAGGTTTTGTGAAACAGGGACATGAACATCTTGTGTGTAAATTGAAAAAGGCACTTTATGGTTTAAAACAGGCACCCAGGTCGTGGTACGAGAAAATTGATTCATTTTTTGTACAACATGGCTTTCATAGGAGCTTGAATGATCCAAATCTGTATACCAAGTTTAATAAACAGAGGCAAATTATTTTGATTTCTTTGTATGTAGATGATATGATCATAACATGGAATGCTAACAATCTGATCAAAGAAATCAAACAGCAAATGTCACAAGTGTTTGAGATGAAAGATCTCGGAAACCTTCATTATTGCTTGGGATTGGAGGTATGGAAAGATTCTGGCAAAACTTTTCTTACTCAAGGGAAGCATGCCAAAAAACTTGCTGGAAGGGTTCAGAATGGAGCAGTGCAGATCAGCAACAACACCATTACAGCAGAATTTAAAGTTGAGCAGTGACGATAGTACTAAAGAGGTGGATGACACTATGTACAGGCAGCTAGTTGGCAGTTTGATATATCTGACTACAACTAGACCATATTTGGCATATTCAGTTAGTGTGTTGAGCCAGTTCATGTCAAAACCACTCGAAAGTCACTGGGTTGCAGCAAAAAGTGTGTTGAGGTATCTTAGTGGTACTAGTAATTATGGCATTTTGTACACTGACACCTCTGATGTTATTTTAGCAGGTTTTTCAGATTCCGATTGGGCAGGTAACTTGGATGATCGAAGATCTATCATAGGTTACACATTCAACATTGGATCTGGGTCATAACATGGAGCAGCAAAAAGCAGAGCACTGTAGCTCTATCTTCATGTGAAGCCGAGTACCAAGCATTGTGTGCAGGCACATGTGAAGCTATCTGGTTGAGAAGACTTCTCAACGATGTAGGAGAAGAACAGAAAGAATCAACTATAATCAAAACTGACAAGTAGAGTACCATCAAGCTTGCATACAATCTAGTCTTTCATAAAAATACCAAGCACATCGATATTCAATTTCATTTTGTTCGAGAGAAACTACAGTCAAAAGAAATATGTGTTGAATATTGTAGAACTTGTGATAACATGGCTGATATTTTTACTAAGCCTCTTGGGCGTGTAAAGTTTGAATTGTTTAGAGGGATGTAGGAGTTCAGGATAATCCTTTCTCCTTTAAGGGGGGGGAGTTGAAAATAATTAATATTATTTTGTATTAATGGAGAAATGGTTACACAAGTTGTAACGTATCTCCTTAGTTTATGATTTGTTCCTAGAATTTAGGAGTTTGGTTGCAACTTCCTATTGTACTTAATGATGTAATCTTTCATTCATGAAGAGTAGAGTGAAAGGAGAGAGTTCTCTTTGTTTGATTGCAGTCTCCAGATATAATACTCACCTGAGAGAGCTATAACTCCTTTTTCAATTCAAGTCTGATTTTTATCTTACATTAATCTCTCCAACAACAAATTAACTTTGAATTAGTCAATTTACCCTTAAAAACCCTAACATAACCCTTCACTCAAATTTTTATCTGCAATTCTAACGTAGTCACACAGTATACATATAGCTCATGATATTTCTTACTCGGAATCGGGATGTGGTTTCCAACATCATATCTATGGCACTTGTGCAGCCGGCAAACTCTTTTATGTTGCCATCTGATTAGATCAAACACACCGGTTGAACCATTACAAACAATAGATCCTCCAGACAACAGACACTCAGTTACCGGGATTAACATTGGTTGATTAACCCGGAGTCTAAACATTATTTTTTGGTTAACTTTTTGAATATATAAATAGATTTAACCTCATAAATTATTTTGATATTCTAACTCAATCATGTTTCAAAAAATTTAACCAAATTTCTAATAAAATTGATCCTATAATACATTATAAAAAAATTATCGTACCCAGAAAAATCCACAATGTAATGTGTGGACTCCGCTTGATAATTGTGACTTCGACGTTGTCAGCACGCCAATAGTGATCCGACGATTGCATTCTATTGGTGAAGTACCAAGATGCCAATTGTATCTTCATGATATTTACCAGTGCGAATTTATGACAGCGAAATTGTCTACTGACTGTAATTCCTTCGGTGGACGCACCATTTCTTGTACTTGCATAATTATATGTACAGGATCTCCACTTCCGAGAGCTCATTATTCTTTCTCAAACAAGAAACAATCATAGCAATGCTCTAATTATTTCCACGCAGAATATACCATTGTTAGAAGTTGTCACTGGCACTTCCCAACAATGTAAAGGGCAATACAACCCATTATTCTAATTCTATGCTGGATGCGACTGTTAAAGCAGGCGCACCAGCTGCGCTAGTTGTATCTTAATTAATTTTCAAGTTTAATATGCTTTGAAAATCTAGGAATATTTTGAAATGGGATATATACACGTCAAATTTACCAGATTCTGAAATTTTTTCTTTGTCATTTTCCAAAACTCATTAAATTCAATAAAAGTGCACTGGGATAAACATCCACATGATTATTTAATGAAAATATTTCGGAATCACCATCACCATGATAAATTAAAGCAGTGAGATCCACCATTACCATGATAAATTAAAATAAAAACAGGACAATAACATCAACTAATTAAAATAAAAGAATAAGGGTGACAAAAATTTCTTTTACTTTTAATCATTCAATTTTTTAACTTTCTTTCTTTTTTAATGATATTTGCGAAGTTTGCATGGGATAACTTTATGAGCCCCCATGGGCCATTTTATTGGTTGTACTTATAAAAGGTTTCTACTTCCCTGGCCACCCAACCTTATTTTATTAGAATTATTTTAATTACACTTTATTTTCTCATTGTAGTTACATTTTAAAAAATGTTTGATTCGAAACCCTTATCATCATGGATCATTTTATCTGGTGCAGTTACTGAGGGTGGAAGGTTTTAAATTTCATTTAACAATAACATGAGTGTAGATTTAGGTATTGAGGGGTTTTCCAATGCATTATATTAGATATCGTATTTTGGGATTCCATTGCTTTAAGTAAGTCATTTATCTATGACTATTTTTATGAGATTTTGTTTTTTTTTTTTCTTAAATAAAATTTATTTCAGAGTGTATCTATAGTATAGTTTAATATTGAGAATTTATTTTTTGTTAATTTTTATTATTATCTAAATTTATTTATTTGTAAAGTGATTGGTTGATGTCTTATTATGAGTGTTGCTTAATAACTTCTAGTTTTCTATAAATTATTATTATTTTTGTTTTTAGTTTTTTTTTTTTCATGAATTATAGTTTTTTCTCCAATACAACTTCCATTTCAATGAATATTATTAAATTAATAAAAAATTAGTTTTTAGAATCTTGTGACCATTTCTTTCCTAATTTTATTAAGAAAATTTTATTAATATATAGTTACTAATTTTATGATTTTGTGAGCATTTCTTTCCTGAGTTTATTTTATTTATGCATAGTTTTTATAATTCTTGCCTCTAAGGTATATCAAGAAGTCAAGAAATTGATCTTATTACAAGAAATTGATCTTCTTGAATGCAATGCATTGAAGTTCTTCATTGTAGAAATTCCTTGTAGATTCAAATTGCAGATTGTGATATGCTAAAACAATTGACTTGAATCTACTCTACTCATCAGCGGAAACAATAAATCATCGATGAAATCGTGAAGCATAAAACATAAAGAATTCAATCACAGATAACATAATAATTTTTTGGGGAAAGTCACCACTCAAAACCCCTGCTATCTCAATATTGCATTAATCATAAAATATGATAATATTACAATGCTTTGCTCAAGCTCGGGCAACGTTTGCACTATCTCAAACTATCTTACTACCAACTTGTGCACAAGGCTCTTTTGGCACACCTTTCTCACACAAGCTCCACGCACAAACTTGTGCTTCCTATTGCTTGGTCTCACCAACTCATGCTCACCAAAATAATGATTAAAATCGTTCATTCATTCTCCTTTTAAAGACAATTTGAATGGTTAAATTAGTGAATTTTCTAATTAAGGAATGAGTTATTTTAGGCCTTCTTGTGAGTGCATGCACAATCTGTTTAATTTAGATGATTTTACAACTAATAGTACACTATCTCTGAACTCTAATCTCGACTCGGACTTTCTCTAATCTGACATGCATGAGTTAATTATGAGTGAATCTTCAGTTTAGTGGTTGAGCAATGTTACTTACACCCCACTACCACAGATTACACCCTACCACTAGATCTCCCACTAATTCCTCCATCAGTTGAAACTAGTTTAACTAAATTGAACTCACTTAAACTAAATTAAATAATTACAACTCAAAATAAACTCAAATAGTGCTCCTAATTGTAGGAAACAATCAACTTAGTTAACTGATACAAGTTTTTATGTTAATTAGAATTAGAATTTAATTCGCAATGTAATTTAATGACAAATTAAATTAGGATTTTTCTTTATGCTATTTTTAACATTCTTGTTGCTATTTTCAACACTCCCTCTCAACAAGAGATGAATTCAAATTTATCCCAATCTGATATGTTTGGAATGTTTTGCATGAAACTCATGTCCATGTTGTTGTTACTACTGCAACATTTGCAACCAAGAAAAGCATCCAAACAAAATAAATTGAATCAATTGTGTCTGAAACTATCTATTGAGAAAATTGTGCTTATGTTGACTCTGCTACTGAGCCTCCTGCTCTGATGTTAACTCTCATTTTCATTTCCTCAGTATATGACTGACAGTGATCCTCCTGCTACTAAACATTGTGGGCCCCTATAGTAAGGTAATGATCCATGAGACAAAAAACACCTCAATGGACCCTGCCGAAGTTTTTAAACTCTTGGAGTAAGGTTTCATATTGCCCCACCTCACACATGGAGGTATGGTTGCATGTGCTCCTTCTCACCACTTGGCTTGCGATTCCCCCCTACTGGAGGTCTCTGTTTGAGTGGATGTCTCCACTCAATCTCCTTTCTGCTTCTCCAATTGTGGCTACTCCACAAATTGTGGAGGCTGCTTCTAATGCGACATGTTGAGAGGTAATTCATGCTCCCTCTGAACTACTTATTAGGATCCTATAATTATGATTTCATTTTGCAAATATTTTCAAAAGTTCAAAAGAAAAAGAAGAAAAGTATATATATATTTATATAATATATTTATATTGATAGATAGAAAAAAGAAAAGAAAAACAAAAAGAGAAAGAAAATGAAAGAAAAACAAAATAATAAAAAATTAGAAAAACAAAAAAAATTGATGAGCCCCTATAGTGAGCCAATCAAAATGCGCTTTATATTCCAAAATGTCAATTTTATAAGGTTTTAAACCTTATTCATTATCCTTTATTTGATTTTTTTTTTTAATGTGTTTGTTATAATATAATACAAAAAAGTTGTTTGTCATTTTGCAAATAAATCGTGCACTGGAATCAATGGTCATTATAATGCCCACCTAGATCTTCGACAGAGGAGTATTTTCGGCATCCCCGCACTCCTGACAGTTAACACGAGGGGCAAGGGGGGGGGTTGCAAAAAGTACTTTCTTCCAAAACCCCCTGGGTCAGCATGGCAGTGCCTAGGGAATTCCATGGGGTCCCCTCCCAATATTGCTTACTACCTATACCTCCCACACGAAATACTGTCTCTGTCTCCTGCCACTGACTTGTCCCTCCGCCAATCCTTTCCCGCCATTAGTTCATCCCTCTACCACTCCTCTAATGCCATGTGTCTCCCTCTTCACCACTCATATCCCACCACATAACACTACCCCTGTCACTCCCTTTCTGCCATCTATCCTACCACATCACTCCCCTCCATGTCACATATCCGTTTAAAGTTCAAATCTTTTCTACGAAATCTAAATGAAAATTATGTCATTAGCTCTCGTCATCTATCCATTTTACTAGTTAATCTGTCCCACTCCATAAATGGTAATTGTGTTGTTATATAACCAATTCGAGTGTTATAAAAATCTTGTGATGCTAGTATATCATTTATTTTAGCTCACCATTAATCTCACAAGACAAATACCAAACTGTTATCAATTCCCAGCTTTCAATAATAACTTCCCTGTGTATAGTTGACAATTTCCATGGGTAACCCTATTCTTCAACCCTTTCTTTATCAATAATTTCTCCAGTATTGTTCTTCCTCTACCGTTATTCATTTTCATGATGTTAAACATTAAAGGGAAGGGAAGGGAAAGGTTATAGAGTCAAATCCTGTCATTCCCTCAATCCCAGATTTTGTCAAATCTCCCTTGATAGACACCTGATATAAGATTGTCGAGACCCAGTTCGAATTTGACCTATACGAGGTCCATAACTGGGTAAAGAAAAAGTTCATGGAAAAAAGTGATAACTTGAGTGTTTGGGAATCCCTTCTCCCTCAGTTTTTCTTCTCCCAGACTCACTGTTTCCCTAAATTCTCTATCTGGTGCCATCTCCAATATTTTCCAAGTCAAAGGGTTGTTATTTCCCATCACAATGAAGTTATTTTCTCCATTTCCCTTAAAAGTATCTGCCAGGCCCTACACATTGAATATCAGGCCTACCATCATCCCTTTTTTACTGATGTCTTAATCAAATTGTATTAAAAATTGAAATTCCCAAAGCCAAAATTTTTGAGTGTGTCCTTCCAAAAAATGTTGAATTACCCTGGACAAATCCCCCATATCCAGTCTCAATTTTCCTTGAAATCTCCAAATAGGTAATTTCTATGGTAACTCGACTACTCGAGTACCATAAAGATCAATGGGTAGATGAGATAGTGTTAGGATTTTTATCTATTTTTACAATTGGAAAACAACCATCAATCATTTTCAATTATAGTCAGTTTTTGGCCAGCTCAATCCATGACCAATTTGTCAATTTCAAAATTGAAGGCGTCTTTAAGTATGAGTCAGTGCTAGTTTACCTCATGCCATTTTATCAATTAGATAGGTTCAAGTTCCCTTTACAGAAGATAGATAACGAAGGAAACCCTTGGTCAGTGATTCATTAGACTTATCTAGTTAGCAATAACTTACAGGAGTATTCTTATATTGATTTTATTAAAGAATTTTCACATACCTCACTATGTTTTCTTAGTAGTGATCTGATCCCAAGGATTTCACTAGAAATAAAGATTTTTTTACACATTTTAGAGGAATCCAAAGTTGGAGACTGGTATTTATATGAGAACTACACTGACAATATAGTTTATGGATAAGAATTAACTCCTTACAGGTTGCCGGTGTTTGTACTAGTTAGGATATTTGCATTATAATACAATAGGCAAATTCTAAACATGGATGAGCTGCATTTTGTCACCTACAAGAAGAAATCACAGTTTAAATTGAAGGCCCATTTAGGTACCTATATTATCAACGCCAGAGATATAGCAAAGGAATGAGATGAAATTCAAGCTTAGTTTCTCTTGGTCTTATGATCCCTTAGGCATCATTTCCAAGCTCATATTGGAACATAAGAGTACCTCCTATGCTTTATTCGATTTTTTTTTTATGTATTTGGTATAAAATAACACAACAAAGATGTTTTTTTTTTTGCAAATAAATCGTGCACTAGAATCAATGGCCGTGATAAAGGTCGTCTAGATCTATGATGGAGGAGTGTTTTTCGCCCCCCTACACTCTCGATAGTTAACACAGGGGTGGGGGGGCGGCGAAATATCGCCTCTATCTCCCACCACTAGTTTGATCCTCTGCCAATCCTCTCCCATCATCGGCTCATCCCTCCACCGCTCCTCTCCCACCATTTATCTCCCCCTTCACAACTCATATCTTGCCACATAACTGCTATCCCTGCCACTCTGTTTTTGCCATCTGTCCTGGTACATCACCCCCCCTCCATTTCACATATCCATTTAGCATTCAAATATTTCTCACGAAATATAAATGAACATTATGTCATTAATTCCTGTCATCTATTTGTTTTAAAACTAATCCCTCCAGCTCCATAAATGGTAATTGTGTCATTATACAACCAATTCGATTATTATAAAAATCCTTTGATTCAGTATATTGTTTCTTTTAGCTCGCCCTTAATCTCATAGGGCAAAGAAACTTTTTTTATCAACTCTGATATTTTGACAACAACTTCCCTATGCGCAATTGACAATTTCCATAGGTAATTCTATTCTTCAGCGCTTCCTCTATTAAAAGATTTTCTCCAAAAATTTTCTTTTGCTACCCTTCTTCATTTTCATGATGTCAACCTGTAAAGGGAAGGGAAAGGTTATAGCGTCAAATCCTCTCATTCCCCCAGCCCCAGATTTTGACAAATCCCCCCTGATAGACACCTGCTATAAGATTTTCAAGGCCTAGTCAAAATTTGACCTGTATGAGCTCTACAACTAGTCAGAGAAAAGGTTCATGGACAAAAGTGATGATTTTATTATTTGGGAATCACTTCTCCCTTAGTTTGTCTCCCACCAGACTCACTTTTTCCTTGAATTCTTTGTCTTGTGCTAGCTCCTATATTTTCCAAGTCAAAGGGTTGTTATTTCCTATAACAATGAAGTTATTTTCTCCATTTCCCTGAAATTATCTGCCAGACCCTACAAATTGAATATTAGGCCTCCCATCATTACTTTTCTGCCAATGTTTTAATGGAATTGTATGAAAAATTACATACCGTCAAAGAGCCCAAAATTTTGATTGTTTCCTTCCACAAAATGTTGAATTACCTTGGACAAATCCCCCATATCTAGTCTCAATTTTCCCTGAAATGTGCAAGTAGGTAATTTCTATGGTAACCCAACTACTTGGGTGCCATAATGATCAGTGGATAGATGAAATAGTGTTAGGATTTTTATCTATTTTTGCAGTTGGAAACAAACCATCAATCCTTTTCAATTATAGTCAGTTTTTGGCCAACTCAGTCCATGACATGTTTGTCAATTTCAAAGTTGAAGGTGTCTTTAAGTATTAATCAATTCTAGTTTACCTCATGCTTCTTTACCAATCAGACAGGTTCAAGTTGCCTTTATGGAAGAAAAATAACGAAGGAAACCCTAGGTTAGTGATTTGCTAGACTTCTCTGGTTAGAAATAACTTAGAGGAGTATTATTATACTTATTTTGTTGAATTTTTTTTACATACCTCACTATGTTTGCTTAGTATTGATTTGATCCCAAGGATTTCACCAGAAATAAATAAATTTTTACACTTGTCAGAGCAATCCAAAGTTGGAGACTGGTGTTTATACCAGAACTGCATTGAGATTAGAGTTTATGGATCAGAATTACCTCCTTACAAGTTTCCAGTGTTTGTACCAGTTAGGATATTTGCATTAGAATACACTAGGAAAATGCTAAACATGGATGAGTTTCATTTTGTCTCCTACAAGAAGAAAGAACAATTCAAATTGAAGGCTCATATAGGTGCCTATGTTATCAACACTAGAGTTGTAACGAAGGAAGTGGACACTATTTTGGGTTAGATGAAAGTCAAGCTTAGTTTCTCTTGGTCCTATAATCCATTAGGCATCATTTATAAGTTCATATTGGAACATAAGAGTAGCTCCTATGCACAAACACCAAGGCCTGAAATTGAACAATATGCTAACTAAGAGGAATGGATAGAGGGTACTTTATAGGAAGCTAAAGAACAACTTGTTAGTCGGTCGTCTATGAAGACACCTCTTCCCAAGGAAAAGGAGGGCAAAAGGGAAAGGGAAGCCATGTCCCCTGTTGATTCTGAAAATCAAGATGCATAGGTTATTGTTTTTAAAAGGAAAAAGAAGGATCCAAACACTACTAAAAAATTAGATCCTTAGGTCAATCCTCAGTTTAAGACTCAGGTAATTACTATCCAAAATGAAAATCCAGAAGAAAGGGACACAGAACAAACAACCACAGTGATTTTGTGAGGAACTCCTATCACTCCTTCTACTCAAATGGAAGAAACAATACAGTCACGCATTGCAAATACAATAATCTAGTCTCCATTATCATCTAGTTCCCAAATTTCAACTCAGCAAATTATATTTTCAAGATACAGGGAGATAAAATTGAAGAATGAAGCTTTGAAGGCTTCCACCTACTCTGAATTTTGGACTTTATATAACCTTTAATACTAGCTCGAAGGAGTGTTGAAGACTAGAAAGCCTCCATTTGAAGATACATGCAATCAATGAAATTGATTTACACAAAGAAATAAGAGAACTAATATTCTCAACACATACTAGTTCAGCCATGACTGCTTTAAGATTACAACCATCTTTGAATAATATGAATTCTCAGTTAAAGATTGAGAATATGTCATAATTTTCTAAGGACAACAAGATCAAATCTCTAGAAGATTTCATCATAAATCTAGGACATGACCCTAAGGATATCAAAGAAACAAAAAAGATATCCTCAAGAGAAAGTTGGTAGACATTCAAGCATTGAGGAAGCAACTGAAGCTACCCTCCACAGAACATCCTTAAGCTAAAGAGGTTGTTAATATAGAAAAGGAGAAAGAAAAATTATTTACTATAGTGGTTAAGTAGAATTCACAGATACAAAAGATGGAGTAGGGCATGGAAGCACTATTGAAATAGAAAGAATAGTGGGAAGCAAAAGGAGCATCTACATCAGGCATAGGTATAATATCAAAAAATTCAGCAAATGCCCCAACTTTAGAGTCTACAGAAGAGCTTACCAATGCTTTGGATGTCAGTAGTTCAGGTTGAGAAATAAAAATTGTCAACAACACTTACTAGGACGGAGGAGAATAAGATTAAAATTGATAATGCATATTTGTCAGAAATGTAGAAAAACTACAAGCTCATCCAACAGATAGAAAAATATGAAGACTATTCCTTTGTCATTCAAGTGTTTGCAGAGGCTAAGAACAATATTTGGAAGAATAAAAATGCCAACATAAAAGATATGTGGCCTTTAATCCAGATAACGTTTGAGAAGGAAGAACTTGTGCAAAGAGTAAAAAAACCAATACAGAACACAAAGGAATATTTGGAGCACAAAAAAAATAGAGGCACAAAATATTATCAATTTGTTAAATTCCAAAACCAAGGAGGAAATGGAAGACTTGAACATTCTAGATAGGACATCAACAATCATGGAGGTTAAGAGAATATTAACAAAAAATAATTTAATGATACAACCAAAGAGTAAATGCAAAGACCTTGAGTTGCAAGTGAGGAGGTTTAACAGAAAATTCACACTGTTGTAGGAAAAGGGTTTACCTACTCTCACAAATTCTAATGGAAAATTTATCCCATTAGAAGCCTACCATGAACAATTGTGTGACATAGGTGTTGATGCTTCTAAATTTGTAAAGGCCAAAAGAGTTATTAGTGGAGAAGCATTCATATAGGGAATACAATTTGATTTGAATATTAAACATGAAATCCACCACCTTTTTGTCAATAAGAAAACTTTTGACACTTACACCGAGGTGGATGAAAGGTTTAGAAATATGGTTAACTTTTCTCTCCCAAGTGAAGAAATGTGGGACTAGTTGCTAGAGTTGATTGAGTGAAGTGTGACAGAAGCAAAAAATCTTCAACATCATGGTAACAACATTTGAAGCGAAATAGCTACAGTCATCACCAAATTCCTACATAGCCTTAGCAGCGCACCAAAGTTCAGAATATTTTCCCTATTTTTCTTCTTTTATATCTAAAATAAATGTGTCTTTAACAAATATTATTTGTAAATATATTTTATTTTGAAATCTGATGTGAGATGTAACTGTTTTCTATAAATATTCATAAATAAGTCTTAGAAAAGGTTGGGACTCGTATGAATAAGGTAGACCTTTTGATGTAAGTTTTGCAGTAGTACTGAAGTGATAAATTCCAATAATACAGAGAGTTTGTTTCAGGATTCCTGTGTCAAGCAATTGGTGATATTCTTTCTCATGTGAAATTGTTATTTCCTCATTTTTCCATGTGTTTTGTTGTTTCTATTGTTTAAAGAAGATTAAGGGATGAATTTGTTTAAATACACTCTCCTCTAGCTTATAAACAATATTTGTGTTTTCACTCTGATTTTAAATATAGAATTCATCCTAACATGCTCTATATTTAACTGAATCTAAATCATTTCACCCTATGCACTCCACAAATGCTCTAAAGATCCAAAATCTTGCCTACCCTGCCCTGTTTCATATGTTCTTTCATTTTTGTATTTGATCACCCACAGGCTCATGACTCCATTCCCAATGGACTTTCCCTGTAGTTTCCTACCGAATATTTAAAAAACAAACTCATAACTCAATATCTAGCCTAATATCTTAAGAAAACAAATATAAATAAGATAGAGAGGTCCCTCTCTGAAGCTGGAAGGGCTAGATTCCAACTTTGCAAGTGGTTATTTGGTTACCTCTAGGTTTCTCTCCATAGCCTTGGGAAATACAGAGGGATGAAAACACTATGTCTCTAACATTTGCCTTCCTCCTCAAGGCTTTGCATGCATCTTGTACCTCAAGTGCATATAGGTTCTTGA
Source organism: Pinus taeda (assembly GCA_000404065.3). NCBI lineage: Eukaryota > Viridiplantae > Streptophyta > Pinopsida > Pinales > Pinaceae > Pinus > Pinus taeda. Next base: position 11,009 of record APFE030769983.1, on the reverse strand, counting down.
CTCACACATCGATCTGTTCCACTTGTGCTGTGGTGATGTGTTTAAGGAAAACCTTTCCTTTGCTAAATATCACATTATAGCCATAGTATTCTAATACTGGGATGGAAACAAGATTGTTATTTAGTTATGGAACATACATCACATCTGTGAGTCTGCAAGTGGAGCTAGACTCCCTCTGAAAAGTGACTATACTAATGTCGGTCATGCTATACCTCCCATAATCTCCAAGATCTATGATCTTCTTGAGGCCTTTCTCCTCCAAGTCAATGAAGACAGCTCAATTCCCCATCATATGGAATGAGGCACCACTATCGAGATACTGCATGCTTCCCGTTACTGTGCTTGCTATGCATGCAATGAGGGTGAAATCAACTTCGAATTGTGAAGCTAGAGCTTTACCTGCTGCTGCTATTACATGCTCCTTCTTGCTTGCTTTCTTTTGTGGGGATTTTGTGGCATAGTGCCCGAAATCATGACAAGTAAAACACATGATATTAGACATGTCCTTCCACATTAAAAATGGAGTTTCCTTACCTTGGAGGATCAAGAAAATATGATCTTGAAATCCTTCTCACCTTTGCCACACACTTTCTCTACTCTACCAGATCCTGAGCATCAGTTGGCCTAGGAATATATTTGTCTATGATTTCCTTAAGCTTGTTGTCTTCCAGCACTGCCTCCATCCTGTTCTTCCAAGCAATATAGTTCGAACTACCCTCAAGGGCATATTCGAGTCTCAATCTATAGAATGACATCCTGCTAGCTCTGAAGTATGATACTACAAATTTGATTTCTCTTGGAAAAGACAAACTCATATTCTCCTCTTCTATAGTGATTTTAGCTACTATACCATGTAGAAGTTGCTTGTAGATTCAAACTATAGTTTGTGATATGCTAAAACAATTGACTTGAATCTACTCTAATCATCAGCGGAAAAAATAAACAATCATTGAAATCATAAAGCATAAAAGAGAAAGAATTCAATCACACATAACACAATAATTTTCTAGGGAAAGCCACAATTGAAAACCCTTGCTATGTGTATATTGCATCAATCAGAAAATATGAGAAGATTACAACAATTTTCTCAAGCCCGACCAACCTCTGCACTATTGTAATCTATCTCACTACCAACTTGTGCACAAGCTTCTCTTGACAAACCTTTGTCTCACAAGCTCCACACATAATCTTGTGCTTCCTGTTTCTTGGTTTCACCAACTCATGGTCACCAAAACAATTTTTAAAATTTTTCCTTCATTCCTCCTATTAAAGGAAATTTGAATGGTTAAAATTAGTGAGTTTTATAATTAAGGAATGAGTTATTTTAGGCCTTGTTTTGAATGTATCCATCATCTGTTTAATTTAGATGATTTTATAATTGATAGTACATTGTCCCTAAACTCCAATCTCAATTGGGTATTTATATGATCTCACATGCATGAGTTAATTATGAGTGAATCTTCCGTTTATTGGTTGAATAGTGTTGGTTACACCCTACTAATGTAGGTTATACCCCACTATTGTATCTTCCACTAGTTCCTCCATCAGTTCAAACTAGTATAACTGAATTTAACTCAATTAAACTTAATTAAATAATTACAACTCAAAATAAACTCATCTAGTGCTCCTAATTGTAGGAGACATGCTATATGACTCTAGTTATACCCTAAACTTTAACTACCTAAGCGAACTAAGTAAAATTAACTTAGTTAACTATTATAAGTTGTTATGAGAATTAGAATTACAATTTAATTTGAAAAATTAAATTAGGATTTTCCTTGATGCTATTTTTAACATTTCTTGTTGTTATTTTCAACATTCATTTCATTTTAGGGTATTCAAATTTTAAGATGCAGATGTTGGGGTATGGGATCCAAACTAATTCTACTAGTGTGCAGTAGCAGGGGTATTACTAGGATCCCACTTTGAAGTTCCATTTCGCTTCAAGTCACTATAGAATGAGAGATTGCTCAACATTTATTGGAGGTTGCCTTCAATTTCTCATCCATTTCAATTATTTTGTTGAAGATTTTTTACCTTCTTTCCTCGAACGAAACACAAAAGATCGATCTTAATTACCATGCAAAAAGTTAATGTATGAATTTTGTTAAAGTTCTTTAATCTACTCTAGTTTTATTCAAAGTGAATGTGTGTTTTGATATCTATCTATAGTTATTAATTATTTAGTTTATACAATTGTGCTAGTTATAATGTAGTTGTTAAATTAAAAGTAAAACAACTACTTATTATTCATAAGTATTAATTAACTTGTCTTTACAATTTAATTTAAAAATTAATTTAATAGGAAATCACAAATTATAGATCACCCCAACTTGATTTTTCTCTACGAAATAAACTAGTCTTGTTTAAAACATGACACCATTTGAGAGATAAGAATATCTTTTTTGTTCCATATTCCACTGCCTTCACTACCACAAACAAAATTGCATTTAACTCTATATCAATAATGTACAAGGGTCATGAAATTGTAGGAGACAAATTGTTGTGCAAAACAAGTTTCTTGGAATTGACATCACATTCAATTGAAACTAAGTTTCTCCATATCAATTTGAATGAAAAGCACTACCAAAGAAATAAAGTTATAAAGTTTCATTAGACCCAATGAGGTAGGGTGCTCAACCAAAAGCGCCATTTTAGCACAACATTTTCACTTTCATTTCTATTTTTATATGAAATCTTTAATTGATCATCTCACAAACTCAAACTCCAATTAGCTATATTTAAACTAAGCAACATGTACTAGCTACTACATAACACTTGTTAAAAAATTGTTATTGAACTTGTTTAATTTTTTCTTTTTAAATATTTTGGTGTAAACTCTAAATAGAATTAAGATTCTAGAAATAGACCTAAGATAAATATTAGGGGACTTCATGTTTTTAATTTTAATTTATATTAGTTTCATTATTATTATTATTATTATTATTGTACAAAGAGGTGCTTTACAGTACAATATGGGGAAGATGTTATCGTGTCCATAAATAAGCCTAGACATTTAAATATGGATTAATATGGGGAAGATGTTGTTGTGGTTGTAAGTGAATGTAAACATTTAAATATTGCCTCCATGTAGCGGAGATTTTGCAATGTGTATAAAATGAAACATTAAATCAAAGAAAAATAATAAAACAACATAATATTGGCTCAAAAAAAATAATAAAACTAATAAATGGGTTCAATTAATTTTTTTTATATTTTATTTTTTTAATTATAAAAAGGAATTAATATATGAGTTAAAAATATATATCTATAAAAGAACATGTCACAAGATTATTAAAAATGAAGAAACCATATAATATATGATTTAAACATATATATCTTTTAAAAAACATGTAACAATAAACATGGGGATTCATGAAGATTCTTAACCTTAAAATAAGTTGTTTTATAACATTGGGCCATCATGATGGTTTACTAGTAGCACATGCTCAAAAACGATATCTCATATTCATGTCATATGTGTGTATGACATATTTTTTAATTAATCAATTTAATTAAAATAGAATAAATAGCATAACTAATTTTGAGATAAATATCAACCTTTGATTCATGGATATTAAAAATATTATAGAATATTCCATGGAGGTTAAATCCCTATCATTCACCCCAATAATTATTAATATTTGAATTAAAATTTTGGAAACTATATTCCAAAATAATCATGCTTATCAACCTTATTAATAAGCGTATTAAAATTTTTATATAGTATATAAAATTATATATATATATATATATATATATATATATATATATATATATATATATATAATATATAATATATATCCTTTGTGTGTGTGGTTCACAGACTCCAGAGATCATTGACCACTATGCCCACATAATATTTGTACCAAGCAGATCCACCTGAAGGGAACAGTTCTTGCTGCCCAATCATGGAGCCTAAACTCAAGGGTGTTTAGAGACTTGAACGTGTGACTTCTCAATAAAATTGCATCCATATAGATTAAAATAACGATTCATATTCATGACCATTATACTCTAAAAACTCATATTTAAATTTAATTAATAATCATAGAAAAAATCAATATTTACTAGTCTATGAATATATATCATAAATGCTATACATATTATATTAAAACATTATAGAACATGTCAAAGAAATATTGTCATATATATTTGTAAATCTATGTATTATCAAGCTTTTAATAAAATTAAAAATAATAATGCTTCTATATATAAAGATATGATATTTATATAAACATAAATAAAATTATGAAGGCAAATATACATCCATGTTTAGAATGTGATCTACCAAGTGTTGAGATAATAAAATATCTCTAGGTGCAAACCTTTCCTCAAGATTTGTATTCAAACATAGGTTTGCATCTTCAGATATTTGATTCCTCTTTCAGCTTGGTAGATTTGGAGTTAACATGGATCTATGTTGGTTTAAACATTTTGGTGTAAACTCTAAACATAATTAAGAGAAATCTTATGTGGCCGGATGCGCTTATTAGGTTCCTATGCCTTATTTCAATATATTTAACATGATAATATATGAAGGATACTAAGGCATTGTGGTACTTATGAATCCATGTCTAGAAAAATGATAGTGTATAGCTAAAATGCTTATAGAAATATGTTTGCTTTCATTTCATTCACTAAATAACAAGAGAACACTTAAATTATGTGTAGTTTAAGGAAAAACATAATTTAATTTTCAAAGGGATTTTGAGAGAGTTGAAGGGACCTTATGATGAAAGGTTTGTCATTTCTCCAATACAAGTGTTATTTCATACACAATCATCCAAGGATGTTGCTCAAGGTGAAAGCAAAGAGAATTATATTCGTGTTGGCATTTCTTCCCCATATTCAAGCCCATCTACTATTATTTACTTTCCATATGTTGCAAGTGGAGTTTCCATTGCTGCAAACAAATTTCCACAACAAAACATTAAGCTCAAGAAAACAAATAGCCAATGTGGAGTTATGTAACAAATTAACAAGATTCTGAGACAAATCATGTTGAGGAAGAAATTATGTTTGGACATGTCACTTTCGAATATGAGAAATTCGAGGGAACCTAATACTAAGTTAAAGGAAATTTATTGGTCCTTAAAGAGGTAGAAATTGGACCCTATTAAGAGGTGACTTCAAGCCAACCAAAGAATATGGAAAGAGAGGATTCTACTGGATTGAGGAAGTGGAAAGGAAAAGTAGGTTAGATAGGGTGCATGTGAGGAGGAAATTGAAGGAAAATAATTGAAATTGAAGAAAATAGAGGCCTCGTTGATAAAAAGGCTTCTGACGATCAGTGGGCAGGATTGGTCAATGTAACCTTTTTTTAGTTCATTTTTCGATCTCTCTCATTACTCCTTCTCTCTCTCTCTCTCTCTCTCTCTCTCACTCACTCTTGGATGCTTAGAGTTTTCTTGGATCACTTCGGCATTGGATCAAGAAAGGAAAATAGGGCGAGAGGATGGAAGGAAAAAACAAGGAAGAATAAGATCAAGTAGCTACAAGAATATTGTTTGCAGGTATCGATTTGCATGTGTGAGTTCCTTACTAGATTTGGCATGCATGTTATTGCATGTGGTGCTTTGCTGTCATGGCATGGGTGTTTCTAAGTGTGACAGTGTTTCTAGGTGTGACAATGTTTCTAGTTTATACATTACAAAAATTATCACTGATATCATCATGGATGAAAACCTTCTTCAAAAATATTCAACATACACAACCCCATGTGGTTTTCTCTAGACACCATTGATACCACCAACTCCTCCCAACACGCCATCACTATGCATCTCTGTGATTTCCTGTCAGATGGAAGATCATGAATACCTACATAAAAGGGATGGAATGAGGGGAAATAATCTCATTCATCTCAAATAAAGGTATTCAAATCTGGTTATGGAAACAAATGACTACAACTATGGCCCTATTCATGAACCTCACCTTGTGAATATGGAGAAGGTCACTGCTAGTTAATAAGTTGGTGCCCAAATTCAAGCCCATTTGGAATTGTTGATATTATGCTTCCAAGTAGCTCTGCTTTATCTTTCAGGCTAGTGGACACTATTTTGTTGGTCTCTCCCACATGATCTTTTCCTTACATCCCCTATCCCACTCCGTCATACCTTGTTTTATCAAAATCCATGTCTCATCATGGTTCTTCCCTTAACCATCACACAAGTAAAGGTCAAGGAGTCTCCTTACACATGAGAGAACAAGATGACATAAAAGTCTTTGTAGTATATTATTTGGAGTATACCCCTAGGGTAGCTAGAGAGGAATTGAAATGATTGAAAATGAAGCAAGAGTGGGAAGAATATTTCAATGAAATACAGAGGTTGAAGGAAATATAAGACATTGGAATCTAGACCTGCGTAATACTCGATGAAGGCACACCTAATATATGTAAAATACAGAATATCACTATTGGAAAATCAAAACTACCCTAGTTAAATTCATGTTAGAAAGAGGTGAGTCCCAATAGGAGATTCTCTTGTACATAAATACTCTGTAGTTGCAAGTGGAGAATTTAGATTACAAGGTGACTTCTCTCGGTTGGATGGTAAAGCAGGGGCATTTCATACCCCACGAATGTTCAAATCCCTAATAAACATGTTCAAAACTCTTAACAGTTTCATTGCAATTATAGAAATGGAAGCTTGCAACCATGTTAATTCCAAATATTGAAAATATTAAAATTAGTTTGATATGGGTCAACATGAATACATGCATACACCTATATACACACTGGATATATGATGCAATTATTCTACTGCACTCTACATAAAATCATGGAAATCATGGGAAGAAGACACAACCCCCCTGAAGGTGAAGGTTTGTGGGGCATCATTAATATGGTGCTTCACGATATAATTTTGAAAAGGAATAGATATGTACTATTGAAGTTTCACTTAAATAGGCATGTAATACTCAAAGGAGCATCAGGTGAAATTGAGATCTATGCTAACTGATGCTCCATTTAATCATATTATTCAGCCCACTTCATGTGAAAATCTTGTCTTTGTCTATTGCGTCATATCGATCATGCTAACCATTGGGGTTGCGATATTGGCAGGTAGGACCTTGCAATTCTGTAAGAAAAACTTCATTTATTAGTACTGTAATAAACATATCAACAATGCTTCTCAACATTTAAGTATGTTCTAATGATCAAATCTAAAGGCAAGAAAGGAATCAATTAAATTGATAGAAAACTGTTTCAAGTACACATGACAAAGGGAAACATGGGAGAATTTCTAGCATACAACCTATGAACTGTTCTAGATAATAGGAAATATCTTTAAATGATCAAGTTCCTAGAAATGTGGCGAAATTTTCAAATAAGAGTTATGTTCATTACAATTCATTGTAGGATGAATTCGCTCATTGTTATGGAGAACCCAGATGTATAGAGCCGTCAATATCAGACAAACCACAAATCAATGGTTTAGTGCAACAAGATATCTTTACTGCTCCTTTCTCTCCATTGGGAGGAAATGCAAGTACAAGCTTCCTTTGTAAAACACCAATCAATTCCTATTACAAATATTAGATCCATTGGTACCCATAAAGTCAAAAGGATCAATTGGAAATGAAGAGATTAGATCATATGTCATGTAAGATGGCTCATTAGAAATGTGGTTCACGACTTCCTTAGAAATTTGGTCTTCAATAAGCACAACAAAATTCTATTTCCAAACATAAAAGAATAATGCTTGGAGTAGACATAGAGGGAATATTAGTAATGCTGAATGATTCATAAGAAAAGGTATCAGACCTATACAAACAAAAATACACAATCGTGTTCGAAGAATGATATGGTAGATGTGCAATCGAATATGTCTACAAGGGCAGCGTTGATATGAAATATGTTGTTGTGGGAAAAGAACCAATTTTAATGAGCTGTAATTGACACTTTCAAGAATTTTTACTCCCTACAGTGCTTAACATACATGAGGCCTTGGAAAAGGAAATCCTTCCTAACAATACTTACTCAGATAAGGAAGTTTAATTAGGTAGTTTAGCCATGCAATAGAAAGTTACTATAGAAATGGTAGTTGTTTTGTTTGATCCTAATGAAGAAATGGATGATTGACATGTCTTAGTTTCTCATAGGAACCATTTTTTCTCCTGAGACTTACAACCAACTACACCATGGAAATAAAAATAAAAGACCTTTGGCTGTTAAGGTGATAAGCATGTGGTTTCAAGTTGTTTGTTACTAGTAAGAGGAGGGCCTCTTTCAACATTTTTTTAAGGATCTACTTGCTCACCTTTCTCTCATCTAATCATAATGGTACATGCTCAGCTGATCATGTCTCTCCTTCAAGCGATGAGGATATTAGTAAATAGGATCAAATTAAGTGATGTTATGGCCATACCATTGTATCCGTTGATGCTTTGAGCGAAGAGACATGGAAACACCAAGAACATTGAGTGCCCTCCAAGCATTAATAATTTGAGCCAATGTAGTCATTGTAGTTTGTAGAGAGTCTTCTCGCTCTAAGATTAGGTTCTTTAAACCAACTCTACACAAGGTCATTGCAAATGTAAAACAATCAACAAGACACAAATTTCCTAGTAAATATGATAAAAATAAGAACTAGTTCAAACAATTTTCACAATCCTACTTTTGAAACCAACAATCTAATCTCCTTAAAATTATGATTAACTGCCACTATTTTTCCCAGGTCAGTGAACTTAGCTCTGCCTTGGCATCAAATGTGTAATTTCATAAAAGGAATGTTGGTCTCATGCTAATAGGTCTCCTACAATGAATGCACAGGAACCTAGTACATAGACCATGTTTCTCTTCTCTTAGCTACCCAAGGATTATTTCCCTTTCCAAATATCAATAATTTTTTCCAAGAAAATATAAAATAATAATAATAATTTACTAAATTCTAAAAGGTGAAGATGTTGAAATCATGCCACAAAGTGAAAGGAAATAAAATATCTTTTCCTCAAACACCGAAATATTAAAGAAAAACAATAATAATTATAAAAATAAAACTATATCTATTGATATATGCATGAAATGAGAACTATAAGCATTCAAGGGACTGAAAAAATCTTTGACCAAAATACAACAAAAATTTCAAACTTGACAAAATCCTCTAAACAAGCAACAAACAAACAATTAAAATTTTCTAAGATATTTGAGATAGACATCAACACAATTTCATGTACTTGAATGAGACCATTGTTGCTTAGTGTTAGAATTCTTAAATTATTTATTTATCATTTAATACTAGGACACCATCTATGTGAGAATAAATAGGTCCCATCTTCATCAAATCTGACTTCATTTCCAGTCAAAGATCAAATCCAACTTCATTTCCATTACCAATATAAAATCACACCCTTTATAAATCTCAACACCTAACCACTTAGACCCCTCATATAATCCTTTTCATAGACCGAAAAAAAGATATACTTGATGGAAATTGAGCTTTTCAAAAATATAACATGATCATGTAAGTCACTAAATACTAGATACAAACACTACTAGATAGGCAACAATTCAATTACAGTTCAATCAACCTTCATGCAATGAAGAAAAATCACTAACTCCTTTCTCGATATTGAATGCCACATTCTTGTAATCGATAATTATGCTGACACTTGAGTTTCTAGTGTTGTGTCAAAGTAACCATTTATCACTACCTACAAATGTTGAAATAAAAGATGGTGCTAAAGTAAAAGACACAAAATAACACAAAAAAAAAATATGATAAGAAGTAGGTCTGCAAGATTATATTGGTTTAGTGTGACAAGGACAACAATGACTGGGACTAGAGATATTTATAGAATGTGGTAGTTACTAGTGTGCGTTTATTGTGCGATTAGTGGTATGGTGGAGAGACCTACCAGGAAGGGACATTGGTCTCAGGAAAGTGTAATAGGGAGTTCCATAGAGAATTTATGTAAAAGGAAGATGAGAAGTTTTGTCTTCAAGTTGGGTTATGTTATGGCAGAATTTTGTGGGTGATAAGTGGTAACAAAACACTTAAATCAATAGGTAAAAAATAGATTCGGTGCATGAGTTGGACTGACTCATGTTATCTCATTCCTTACTTGTCGTAAGGAGATGTGGGGACCCAAACAACTTATTACCTAAAAGACTTGTAAGCCTGGCTAAAAAATGACTGAAAAGACTATACAAAAGAATGTCAGTCTCATGTCAATATGTCTCCTATGATGAATGTGCAAGAACCTAGTACATAAACCATTTTTATCTTCACTTAGCTACCCATAGCTCATTTCCCTTTTCAAATATCAATAATTATTTTCCAAGAAAATATAAAATAACCATAATAATCTACTAGATTCTAAAAGTGAAGATGCTAAAGTCATGCCACAAAGTGAAAGGAAATAAAAACTTCTTCAAACCACTAAATATATAAAGAGTCAATGATGATTATAAAACTAGATCTATGAATCTAAGCATGAAGTAAGAACTACAAGTATTGAATGGACTAACATAATCTTTGACCAAAATAAAACTCAAAACTCAACAAAATGCCCCAAACAAAATCAACATATAAACCATTAAAATTTTGCAAGCTATCAGAGTTAGACATCAAGGTAGTTTCATGTACTTGAATGAGCCCATTGATGTTTTTCATTAGTCTTGTTAAATTATTTATTTATCATTTAACAATTGTAGGACACTATCTATGTGAAAGGAAATAGGTCCCAGCCTCATCAAATCCAACTTTATTTCCTATCACAGATATGAAACAAACATTATAATGATTAAATATGAAACATAAATCTCAAAATAACATGCATCAAATAAATGTAGTTGCAAGGTTACAACGAAAAATACAAATACAGAACCTATTTTTACCTGAATTTGACATGTAGTAATCTTGCATGATCAATGGAACATATATACCAAAATAAGGGTCCTAGGGAATTTCAATTTCCCAATTCTAATCTTGGTCCTCATTTTCTACATTTTGAACATGATCTTATCTAAATGAACTGTAATTATGAGCCTCCAAAACATTATG
>APFE030769981.1:0-79084 GCA_000404065.3 Pinus taeda | reverse complement strand
TCGTTATGTTCGAGGTACAATACAGTTTTGGATTCATTACAGTGCCAAAGCAGCTCCTCTATTAGTTGGTTTCACTGATTCTGATTGGGCTGGTGACCCTGATGATCGGAAGTCTACTGCCGGTTATGTCTTCACTCTTGGTTCAGGACCTATTACATGGGCTTGTAAGAAACACGCTGCCATTTCTCTTTCGTCAGCAGAAGCAGAGTATCGTGGTGCCGTGGAAGCTAGTAAGGAAGCCTTGTGGCTTCGTCAGATCCTATCAGAATTTGGCTTTGAGCAGAAGCATCCGACTACACTTTGGTGTGATAATCAAAGTGCCATTCAGCTTTGCAAAGATCCAGTTCAGCATCAGCGCAGCAAACACATTGAACTTCACATGCACTTCATAAGAAAGCTCATTCATGACCATGTTCTTGAAGTGCAATATTGTTCAACAGATGATCAGGTTGCAGACATCTTCACAAAGGCTCTCACAGAGGCGAAGTTCACTAAACTTCGATATATTCTTGGAGTTTAGGAAGTTGTCACTAAGGGGGGATAGGCTCTAGTGCCTCCTTCCTTCTCCTATTGTGTCATATTTGTAAATCCTTCAATCCTATCCCAAGTTGTTCTTAAGGGGGGATGTTAGGATATTCCCGACACATAGGAATAGTTAAGTATAACTTGGTCTAGTATAGAGTTAGGTAAAGTGTGTTTCTTTACTATGTACATTTGTAACTTACAATCCGACGGTCACGATATGTAGTGATCTGACGGTTCATTCTCTCCTCGTATTACCGACACTTGATCCGTGGCTTGACACCCGATTGGTCCATGAATTCTATTTAAAGCGCAAGGAGGGTCATTTGTAGGTTAACCGTGCATGAGAGAAGCTTATGTAAATTTTCATTCTTTTATTAATAAATTGCCTGTAGTAGCCACGTTGGCGCAGGCCGTGGACTGTTTCCCTCTCTGAGGGTTTTAACCACTTCAAAATACTGGTGTATTGATCTGTGATCTATTTGTGAGCGGTGTCCTTTGGTGTTCTGTCTGAGGAACTTACCCTGTAAATTCCTACACATAATCTTTCAGAGTCTTTCTTTTCTCGACATAGGGTACCTACTAGGCTTGTACACAATAGTTTTTAGTCTTGTAGTTTGACATGTGTTGGTTAGTATTTATTTATTACTACAAATTTAAGTTTGGTTCTATATTACAACCCATATAGGGTTGGTTCTTATTGAATTAAGTTAGCAGTCTCTGTTGGATAGTGTTACATACCTTTCTACGTGTTATAACCTTGAGGGTTAGATGATACACATATATATTTACTGTTTCTTTTTATGATTAATACTACTTAGATAGAAAAGAACTATTTTTCCTACTATTCTTCTGGGTTAAAATGGTAATGGTAGAAGCAAGAAGTAAAATTTCTTTTCCATGAGATTTCTTGAATATATGTATTTATTGTCTTTGTTGGTATAGCCATTAGAGTATTTCAATTTTAATAAAATGACTTGTTAATATCTCTTATTCTTTCCCCCTTAACAAAGCCTGGCAACAAGTTGGACCACCGTTATCAAGGACTTGCCCTCCACCCTAGGGTGTTTAGCTAGGCATCATTTGCATGGTTTCTAGACTATTATTGGACCAACATCCGTTGTTAGTATGAGGCTTAACTAGTGCGGCTTAAAGAGTGTGCACACAAACCATACCCTTCAATACTTTTGTGCATACTTTAATTTTTCAACATTAAACCCATATCAACTATTTCTGAAGGCCTCTATTTTTCCTCTAGCACCCATCATAGGGAAAAAAAAAATTTACTTTTAAAGAAAATATCCAAAATATTTCCTATCATAATAAATAAAATCACTGCAATCTAGCCTCACGCCACAGTTGCTCACTCCTTTCACGATTTCGACTAGCTAAATAAAATGTTTTTCCTCTCGCACCCATCATAGGGAAAACATTTTTTTACTTTTAAAGAAAATGTCCAACATGTTTCCTATCATAATAAACAAAAACACTGCAATCTAGCCTCACCTCACATCTGCTCACTCCTTTCAAGATTTCGTCTCCCAGCTAGCTAAATAAAATGTGACAATCAGAACAAATTTAAAGATATTTCCATTCTACTTAATATCATTTTTAAAATCCTCTTTGCCCTCTTTCTTCCACGCTAGCAATAACACCATTATTATGGTCGCTGTCATGCCAACCTATTGAATTTTCAATTTTCAATTGGCCATATCAGTATAGTTTTTAAATTACGTCATCTCTCATACTGAACATTTTTTTTTGTTAAATGGATTTGCATATTATATACTCTTTTAAAGTTTTTTAAATTTCCCATCAGCAGTGAGCTAATTTTCGTGGTGATTGAAAGCATGAATGCTATTATTTAGGTTTTGTTTAATAGTGACATTGTTATATCTATCTAATAGATTTTGATAGTAGTATAGTGTTGCAAAGAATATAATTTATTTAACATTATATATAAATTTGGAATGTGAAATTGTTATGTAGTTTTCAATGCTTTACAATATATAAATGAATTTTACATACAAATTGGCCTTACTGCACTTTTAATTTTGTAATGTTATTTAAAATATTATAAATCATATTTAGTCATGCTAAAAAGTAATTTTTATTTCTTTCAACTAAATTATCTCTTTATATTAAGTTCATTAAAATTAAGCTTAAAAGTGAAGAATTGATTTTTTACTAAGATTGAATTACAAATATGAGTAAATAACCCATTAATGGAATAATAATGTGTCTCTCTCTAATTCAATAAATTACAATATAATAAATCTCATAATGATTAACACCCACTAAAACCAATGTGTTATTAAATATATTTTTTAAGTTAAATTACTTTTCTTTTCTTATTTAATTTGATATTAAACTTTGTTCTTTAATATAGAATTGAAATTTTATTACGTCTAAAATAAAGATTTTTTTGTTATTAATATATTTTTATTTTGATTAATAAATGGCAAACAAATATAGAATAAATTACATATCATGTAATATCAATTATATTATTTTTATATGGCACTTTTGAACTCCATAAAAAGTAGTGAAAAAAATATTTTTTCCCTTTACTTTCAATTACCTTATCTCTATATAAAGTGGTTGTAAATTAACATGGAAATATAAGTATTTTATTTATGATGTACATTGAGGTTTTGTTATTACAATTTTTTGTTAATTCATTATTTAAAGTAATGTTTGATTACTTTTAAATATAACATTATGATATATAGTATTTCTCATATAATAAGAATATATAGCAGCAAGAAGTAAAATTTATTTCTCATGAGATTTCTTGAATATATGTATTGATTCTCTTTGTTAGTATAACCATTAGAGTATTTCAATTTTTAAAAAAATGATTTGTTAATAGCTCTTATTATTTCCCCCTTGACAACTCCCGACAACAGGTTGGACCATGGCTATCTGGGACTTTCCCTTAGCCCTAGGGTGTTTATCTAGGCATCATTTGCCTGGTTTTTGGACTATTCTTGGACCAACATTGGTTGTTAGTCTGAGGGCACACAAACCATACCCTTCAATACTTTTGGGCATACTTTAAGCTTTCAACATTAAACCTAGATCAACTATTTCTGAGGGTCTCTATCTTTCCTCTTGCACCTCTCGCACCCATAATAGGAAAAACATTTTTTTACTTTAAAAAAAATATATCCAAGATATTTTCTATCATAATAAATAAAAGCATCGCAATCTAGACTCACCTCAGAACTGCTCACCCCTTTCAAGATTTTGTCTCCAGCTAGCTAAATGAAACAACTCGTCGCTCTCTGCCCTCTATGAAATGTGACAATCAGAACAAATTTAAAGAGATTTCCATTCCTCCTAATATCATTTTCAAATTCCTCTCTGCCCTCTTTCTTCCACGCTAGCAATGAGACTGTTATTCTGCTCATGCCGCCCTACTGAATTTTGAATTTTCAATTGCCCTATTGAATTTTGAATTTTCCACTGGCCATATCCATATAGTTTTTAAATTATGTCATCTTTCATACTGAACAAATTTTTTTGTTAAATGGATTTTCATATTATACACTCTTTTAAAGTGTTTTAAATTTCCCATCAGTGATGAGCGAATTTTCGTGGTGATTCAAAGCATGAATATTATTATTTACGTTTTTTTTAATAGTGATATTTAGGCCGATAAGCCTTCATATTGAATCAGTTCAGTCGTCAACACTTCTATTTTCTAATTGACATGTGGCATACTCTAATCTGATTGACTTGTGGCACACTATTTTTTTTTAATGGAAATGAGGATTCAAAAACAACTCTCGCCGTTGGTTTTTCATAACAAGAGGACGAAAGTTTTTCAGTTTAGACATGACATCTGTGCCTGCCCCATTATTACATTTTTACACCACGCTCGAAGAGTTTTTTTTTTTACGCCAGACCATAGTGCTCAGAGAGTTTGTTTTTATGCTAGAGTTCTTGGAGAGTTTGTTTGAATTCTTAGTGGAGTTTATGGCATTGAACATGGAGGAATCAAGGGAAGTCTGGATCTACAACGGCAAGAAGAAGAATTGAAGGAGTTGTGTGTGTCTGTGTTTAATGTGCCCAAGGAGTTATTGGCTGTGAAGCCTGGAACATACACTCCTCAATCGGTATCTATTGGTCCCTATCACCGCTCGAGATTTGAGCTCTATGACATGGAGCGTTATAAAGTAGCAGCTGCTCAAAGATTTCAGAAAATAATCAGCGGACAAAATTTTGAGTCCATGGTTGTGGAGGAGTTTAAGAAGCATGAATGGCAAATCCAGAATAGTTATCACAAGTTTCTTGATTATAAGGAAGAAATCTTGGCCTGGATCATGGCACTGGATGCAACCTTCCTTCTAGAGTGTTTGTAATTTTATGTTAGGTGACCAAAACTCTCACATGGACGTAAATAAATTTGGGAAAATACTAGATCTGACTGGCATAGGTGTTGCCCATAATTCCATTGTGAGAGATCTGATGATGCTCGAAAATCAGTTGCCGCTCTTTCTGTTGCAAAAAAATCAGTTGCCATTCTTTCTATTGCAAAAGCTTTTGGAATTACAGTTGGGTTTTGAAGCAAAGGCAAAAGAGAGACTCTCTACCTTGCTAAGGCTTGTGTCCCCAGAATCCAAATGCCCTTAATGTATGTAGGATGTTATTAGGAAAACCTTGGTACTATTTTCTTTGCAGGCATGTAAAGGACAGACTCAGTATTTCATGTCAAAATTTGCACCTTCTGTTCTATTTAGGTTTGAAGCTATTTGTCGTAGACATTGCCTTCTTAAATGAAACGTTACTTGTTAGAAAAAACTTGCAGAGAAATTTTGTGTAGAAACTGTTGAACTTTCAATAAGATAGAAAAATAGAGAACACTTTTCAGAAAGTGAAATTCAAGGAGGAGCACTCTCACACATGTAGTGGCAATTTAACTGAGTACCTTGAAATTAAGATTTATTTAAGGAAACATTTTGCATGTAATGCTCCGTATAGATGAGGGTATGTTTTCACTTGTGTAATAAGTAGTGTGTGGAGCTGACTTGGAGGATTTTGTGTGTCACTAGGACCAACAAAATAATACCCATGGTGCCTTGATTGCTAGTGTATATGCCTGCAGCCATGCTACAACCTTTTTTTTTTATGTCAAGTTGATGTAATTCTATGTTTATTAGGCACCGATATGTTCTCACCATGGCTTGGGAGGTCTGTACTAGCTGCTTAAATTTTTTTGAACATTAGCTACAGCATGCTCCCTATTTTGTTCAAAGGCCTATTTTTCTATTTTTCCGGAACACAATTGGGGCTAGAACTTGGGCACCTAACAAATATGGTGTATATGCTTTTGAAACCTAAAAGTCTCCAAATCAAAACCATTGGGCTATGGTTGCAATTGTAGGAGTCTTGATATATTAGTCCATAAGATTTTAATTCCTGGCAACACAAACACATATGACATACAACATTTGTAAATGGATAAACAAGAAGAGATTTTTGTTCCAACCTTTCCCCCCTAGAGTGCGGGGTTTAAGTTGAGACGATTTTAAGTAGTTTCAATATCAACACATGAACTTCGAGTTTCACTGATTTCAATTCTCTTGCCTACTACATGAGTTCTTGAATGGTGTCTTCTTGTGTAAACATTGGATGCATGAATGCTAAGCCTACAAGCATGAGTAAGATATATATTCATAATCCTTTATGATACATTTTTTATTTTCACAGCTTCAACTTCTATCCTAGAGGATAACATCCCTAGAATGTTCTACAACAGATAGTTTCACTTCCATGTTGTTCAGGTCTAATGCCTCAGGCTCCACAAATATGTTGTTCTAAAACCATTGACACCAAAAACTAATCATGATTGGCCTATACTGGAAGTTGCTTAGATACTTGTGTCTTTCCTATTTTTGGAAATTGATCTGCATTACTGCAAAGTACATAAAAAGGGGACCAAATCCATATTATGTCTCTTTCATGATATGCTTTTGAATATTAAAGTCATTGATGCTATAGGTCATTTCAGTGTGTAAAGTCAAAGGATGATTATGTTGTTTAAAGATTGTGGGATAAGTAAATCGATGATTATGTTGTCCAAAGATTGTGGGATAAGAAAATTGAGATGATTATATTGTTTAAAGATTATAAGATTTTGTTTTTAATATATAGTTTTTTTATTTTATTTAATATTTATTAATATATATTTAATATATTTACTAATAATATTTTTGTATTTCAATTGTGTTTTTTAAAGAAAAAATATAAACTTTAAGGGGTTTAGAGTAAATTTTGAGAAAGTATTTTTATTTAGGTATTTAATGTTGTAAAAGTTATTAATTTGAAATTCCATAGGAAAAACTCAAGTCACAAGTTTAGACAATTTCATTCATGGATTTTTCCATCAAAAGAATGTAACAAATTCCTCAACATTTATAGATATATTAGTAATTAAAATCAATGTAAAAGTGTATTTAGTGAACAAAGATAGTGTAAAGGTAAAGGGTGTGAGTAACTTGGGAGTATTTGGTGACGATTACTTAAGCCATAGGTTTCCATAATTTAGTTGTGCTAACCATTTTACAACTCACATAAATTAGAAAAATAAATAAAAAAAGATGAAAGATAAAAATCAAAATGGTTAAAGAATGCATGGGCTATCTTGAATTTCAATCCAAACTCTCTAGCCACATCCTCTTGCATGAAGTTATGTGTAGCCCCACTTTCAATAATGTTTTTTTGCTTTAGGGTCAAGGCTACAATAGAAGCCACCTCATTTTCTAGGTGCTTCAACCAATTTGCCCATGCATCATCGTAGACTTGCTCCATTATTTGAGAAATCCCCTCAAGCTCACTTATGCCATGAATGTTCCCTCATAGTCCCCATGTGCCTCCTTATCTCTTCTAATGCATTTATGTGTACCTGGATATCATTCATCATTTTGATCCTGCATTTTTTAGTAGTAGAAACACTCTCTTTCAGTTTGTGGAAATCGTAGCTTTCTAACTTTCTACAACTTACCATGAATTTTCCATCTCAATGTACTAAAGTACTCTTTATAGTAGCACCAAATATCTCCCTACTAGCACACCTACACCAAGTCTCTATTGCCTTGCTCAAAACACTGTAATGATATATCCACATGTCAAGTATTCATGTCCCAATTGTGCTCCACTATCATGTCTGATGTGACTTACTCTCATAAGTGTGTTGTTACCACCTCAGTGGTGATATATTTGATACCACTTAAGATTCCCCTAGAAACATTGTATAGTTTTAGGTAGATCTCTAGTCATATGGCACCAACATTCTCCTCATTGACAACTTGACCAGTTCAGTGATATGACACCTAGACTATGCCTCACAAATCAACACACTTATATTATATGTCTGAATTAAATTATATATAAGAATATTAAACTTAATCCAAAATCACATTTCGGTGATATGATACCTGTACTACGCCTCACAGATCAACACTTATATTATATGTCTGAGTTAAATTATATATAAGAATATCATTTAACCATTTTGAGTATGTATTTACAAATAAGTGATTTTGGGAACAAATCCCACAAAGTAATTCTATACCCGCTCTTCAAATTCCTTCAAGCTTTTGGAAGTAAAACCAATGAATTATCAATATAATTTTACCATAATAAAAAATAAGTAGAAGGACTTTAGCCAGCTCAAATTGCTCTTTAGTTAGGCTTGAACCAACATCTCTTCTAGAGAAATTCAACAATTCTAATTTAATAATTCTACCGGCCTCTCTTTGTACCTTTTGGGACAATTGCTAGTGTTATATCTACTTAATATATCAACGATATATTTTGATAGTAGTATCGTGTTGTAAAAAATATAATTTATTTAGTATTGTATATAAATTGGGGATGTGAAATTGCTGTGTAGTTTTCAATGTTTTACAATATATAAATGAATTTTGCACACAAATTGGCCCTACTACACTTTTAATTTTGTAATTTTATTTAAAATATTATAGATCATATTTAATCATACTAAAAAGTAAATTTTTATTTCTTTTGACTTTCCATTAAATTATTTCTTTATATCAAGTTCATTTAAAATTAAGCTCAAAAGTGAAGAATTGATTTTTTACTAAGATTGAATTACAATAATGGAATAATAATGTGCTCTCTCTCTCTATTTCAATAAATTACAACATGATAATGCTCATAATGACTCACACCCACTAAAACCAATGTGGTATATAAATATTTTTTTTGAATTAAATTACTTTACTTTTCTTTTCTTTATTTAAATTTAATATAAAATTTTGTTATTTAATATAGAAATTGAAATATTTTAATATATTTTTATTTTAATTAATAAATGGAAAACAAACATAGAATAAATTACATATCATGTAATATCAATTATATTATTTTTATATGGCATTTTTCAACTCCATAAAAAGTAGTGAATTTTTCTTTTTCCCTTTACTTTCAATTACGTTATCTCTATATAAAGTGGTTGTAAATTAACGTGGAAATCTAAGTATTTTATTTATGATTTACATTGATTTTTTTGTTATTACAATTTTTTGTTAATTCGTTATTTAAAGTATTATTTTATTATTTTTAAATATAACATTATGACATAGAGTGTTTCTCATATAATATCTCATATGTAAGATATCTCCTACATTTTTCATTTTATAAAAAATATATTTCATTTTATAAAAAAAATTGTTATTAATATTTAATTGTTACATATCAACTCCATATTAAGAAAAGGACATAACAAATCTAGGCTATTAATGGAATAAAAAAATTCTCTATAGATAAATTCAATATTAAGCATTTTTTTATTATTAATATATCCTAAATGTTGTATATCAACTTGATACTAAGAATGGAATAAATTACATGTATTTCTTACAAAAAAAAATGAATATATCATAAATAAATAAATTGTTTTCCCTTTTTTTTGTTTAAAGTGAAAAATTGAAGTATTTTATTTATGGTACCAAATTTGGGGTTAGATGGGAGTAAATATGCATATAATGAAACCATATTGTTAACTAAAGTGTTAAATACACCAAACCTTAATAGAAGTGTCATCTATTATATGTACTAGATTTATGTAAGAATTTTTTTATAGATTTTAAATAACAAAATCTATTTTATAGATTCATGTTAAATATTTTTTATATATTTTAGATGATATCTATTTTATAGATTTATTTTAAATGTATGTTATAGATTTATTTATGTAATCCAAAAATTAGAACAAAAAAAAGGCATAGAAAAGCATTTAGAATTTAGTTCATTTAGATTTAAATTCAAATATTAAGAATTAAACCCAATATCAATCCCAACATTAAACCCTAATATTAAACCTGATATCATAAAATTCAATATTGAAAACTCAATATTATACACCCAATATTAAACCCTAATATTATAAACCCAATATTATAAACTCTAATATTAAGCCCCAATTTTGTAATGCCACAATGCAATGTTGAATAAATTGCAATGTAATGTAACATTGCAACAATGATTGTTAGATTGATTGTCTCATTAGTACAATGTTTGTCACAATGAAATGTTGGATATATTTTTGTACCATTTCAACGTTGCAATATTAAACCCTAATACTAAACCAAATATCATAAGGCCTAACACTATAAAACAAAATATTATAAACCCTAACATTAATATTAAAAACCCAAACATTAATATTTTAAACATTAAGTTTAATGTGTTAAACCCTAGGATTATAAACCTTCAAATTAATATTATAATCCTAGGATTATAAATTATAAGATTAATATATTAAAACCTAAGTTTAATATATTAAAACCTAGGATTATAAACGTTAAGTTCAATATACAAAAATCTAACTTTTTCATATTAAATCCTAAGACTACTAATATAAACTCTAGAATTAATAGATTGATATTATAAAACCCTAACATTACAAAACCCAATATTATAAAGCCTATGATTAATATTATAAACCCTAAATTTAATATACTAAACCCTATAAGTATAAACCCCACGATTGTGAACCCTAGGATTAATATTATAAATCCGAATATTAATACATTGAACCCTATGTTTAAAATGTTAAATCGCAGGATTACAAACCATGAGAATAATATTATAAACTCTAAGACTATACAACCTATGATTAATATATTAATATTATAAAACCATAGCATTATAAAACTCAATATTATAAACCCTCAGATTAATATTTTAAAACATAATTTTAATATACTAATCCCTAAGTTTATAAAACATAATATTATTATTATTAACCCTAATATTGTAAACCCAATATTAAATCTTAATATTATAAACCATATCATTAGACCCCATTTTTTTGATGTCGCAATGTGATGTTGAATAAATTGCTATCTAATGTAACTTTGCGAAAATGATTATCACATTAATTATTGCATTGAGATAACGTTTGTCACAATGCGACGAAGGACAAATTTGTATATCATTGCAACGTTACAATATTAAGCCCTAATATTAAAGTAAATATTATAAACCCTAGGACTAATATTATAAATTACATAATATTAATATTAAACCCTAAGATTAAAATTACAAACCCGAGAATTAATATTATAAACCTAATCTTAATCCCTAATATTCCAAAAACAATATTATAATCCCTAATATTAAACCCCAATTTTGTAACGTCACAATGTGATGTTGAATAAATTGCAATGTAATGTAACATTGTGACAATGTTTATCATATTGATTTTTGCATTGAGACAATGTTTGTCACATGTGAAGTTTGATAGACTTATGTATCATTCAAATGTCACAATATTAAACCTAATATTAAACAAATTTTTATAAACAATGATAGTATAAAACCCAATATTACAAACCCTAAGATTAATATATTAAAGGCTAAATTTAATATATCAAAACGTAGGATTATAACCCTAATATTAATATAAAACCCTAGGATTGTATCATAAACATATAATTGAAAACTGACATTATAATTGTATATTTAACCCTCATATCTGATGCTAAATAAATTGCAATGCAATGTAACATTGCGACAATGATTTTCAAATTGAATTGTCAGATGAAAACTTGGAAATTGAAAACACTTTTTGGTATGTAGGGATAAGTCACGTTATGTTTATTGAACTCTCATATTTTTTTTATGTTCAAATAGGTTCTATTAATTCTTCAACAGATTACAAAAAAAGTTCTTATGATCCACTTCTCTCCCTGCCTCACTCTAGTTGGATTTATTGGTCAGGAGGGAGATACAAAAAATGATAGCAAAATGCCAAAATTTACAATGTTTTTAGAAGAAAAATGCACAAAAAATCCAAAACACATGGAGAATACATATGCAACCCACCACCATCAAGGATTAGGAGGAAGTGTTATTGCCTGTCCAACATAAAACATGTCGAGGGGACTAGGGCCCCTGTGAGCATGAAACTCCAAGTGATCAATCCGACCCTTAATATGATCTAGTTTCTCATGAGTTCATCTTTGGCTTAATCTAAATGAGGTCATCCTATCCATAATTTCCTATTGATTGTGTTGTAAGTTGTTCATGAATGATATCACCTTGTTCCGATCAACATGCCTCTATTGCCCTAGCTCTGTTAGGCACACAATAACACTCTAAAGTGACATGTTTAAATATTCCAAAGAAGGTGACACGTCAACTTGACCAGGTAAAAGAACATGTTCATGAGCCAATTCACCCTAGGAAATAGCCTTAACACCCCTATCATCATCTAGTTCACCCTCCTTTTCTCTATGGCTTACCAAATCTCCACGAGGTCTCCCACCTCACCTGATACACCTACATTTCTTGACCATCCCTCTGAATAAGAAAAACCACTAAGGCTAGTTTAAGTCAACTACCCAAGTTTTTTGGCTTGAAAAAGGAAGTCGTATTCAAATCCCAATGAGATAAAAACCATCTAACACCATGGATTTCTCCACTAGAGTCACCAAACAATAAACCCCAAGAGCATAAGGCTGCTTCTTGGGAACAATACCCCAAGCATCTAAGGAAGAAAACTCCCAAGGATAGAGGCAAAAAGTCCAAGACCTCAAGCTCCCCCCCCAGCCCCAAGAAAACTCAGAAACATAGCAACGTAATAAATACCACTGGAAACTATAAGGACCCCAATGAAATTCACAAGGAAGAAAATTGAAGAAACACAAAAAGAATGGATGTCCACACTGAGACTTCCAATTTCAAAGGATTTCCTAGGACCTATATATGGGTATGTATTTCTTACCAGACCATCAAAACACCCACAACCATTTGAATTATGCTGTGAAAAAATTCTCAAGATTACACGTCTACCCACTTCCAACCAACAATGAGATAGTTCACCACCCTTCTATTCTCTGGGGTCCCATACCCTGTGAGGTAGCACACCAAAGTAGTCGAAGCACAAACCCCTCTAGCCTTAACTAGCCTTACAATCCAAATGATTAGTTTAGTAAACATGCACAGGTTGTTGGCCTTTCCATACTCAACGTTTTCCATACCACCTTCCTAATCACGCATAACCCAAAAAAAATAGTTTCCAAAAGCAAAGCAACATCGAGGCTATAAACACGCTGCCTTGTCTCTCGAATGTTCCAAGTGCCCTATGCCACTTGTCTGTGACATTCATAATGCATCATATCTTAACATGTGGGAGGTTCACATCCCTTCCCCCTATCATTTATGTTTCCATGTGCATCCACTGTCATCGAGGTTTCCTCGTCATTACCGATGATGCTTTTTAACTGGTTTATAAAAATAGAGGATACCATAAGAGGTCAATCTTGAGAGGTCGAGTGGTTCATATCCTATCTATCCTAGCTTGCAAGCCACTCACTAGACTTATTCCCAAATTGCAATGAATGAGTTGTGATAACATAAGGAAAATATAACAGCATAAATTGGATTCGACGGACTAGAAGATCAAGTCTCCAACTCTTTATTACTTTTTGCACAAGGGATTTGTTGAGCAATTTATGAACTGCATTAATCACCAATTGTGAATCACCTTAAATATAAAGCCTATTATAGCCTTCCTCTTGAGCCAGAGATAAACCCCTTTCCAAAGCTTTAAACTATGCCGCATTATTACTAATATGACCACAATAACTTGCTTGAAACTGAAGTGGCTTGCCTCAGTCATCCCTAAAAATTCCACCATACCCAGTCTGGTCCTCGATTTCCCTTAGAGACCCCATCAAAGTTCAAGTTTATGGACACCTAGGTGGGAATAGATAAAAATGATGAAGAAGGCCCCTGAACATCAGGCGATTGTGCTGAGTGTTGGGCTAACAAATTTTGTTGAGAGTTCTAGTTATTTTAAGATGCATGTCTCCTCTCCTTTAGTCTTCGAGTCATCATCGAACCATTTTTACAAGATAATTGTTTCTTTAATTATCATCCTCATTCTCTTACATACCTATCCCCTTCCTCTTCACTCCTATATTTCTTGAGAATTATCCTGTTATGAGCCGTGAAGACATTCCACATCAAGGGTTCTGGTGCTAGCACTGAAGCCTTATTCACAATCAGATTTTTAAACATAGTGGTTCTGCATGATTCATTGGTTTCCCCAAGAATATTTCAAAACCTATCAAGATGGCCAAATAAAGATCCAAGCCAGATCTAAATAGGTTCCATTTTTAAGAATGTGTTGAGTATATGTTCCATACTTTATTTTGTGCTTGACGAATTGGACACCATGACGTGCCTTCAAATCCTTTCTTCCTCAAGAGTTCCCAAGTTAGTAGCCTCTATCATACAATAAACCATAAAAAAAATTCCACCTTTAGCCATAACTTTCCATCCCACACCCTTTGCAAATAATTCTCCTTTAGAAATTCTTTATGATTTTCCACAAGATTGTATACTTGTTTAATGGAGAACATGCCATGAGTTTGACACCCCCATCATAACTTATCCTGATATGGTGTCACTTGTACTTTTATTTCTGTTAAATGGATCAAGATAACTGTGAAATGAAAGGATAAGTTAAGTAAAGGGTAATTGGGAATGAAATACTAATTCACCCCCCCCCCATAGTGTTTCTAACAAATGGTATCAAAGCAGGTCTCTCAAGGAGAATCTTAACTTCTTGAGAGTGGATTAGGGACAATGGGAAGGAAGCACAAGAAGAAAGTAGCACAAAGGAAGAGCCGAAGCCAATAAAGTAGTGACAATGATGTATTTGATGTAGTGGAAATATCAAAAATCATAGACCAAGGACAAATTGTATTAAAAGATATCAGAAAATATTCAGATTTAGGAGCACCTTGTTTTTTGTTGATCAAGGATGAAGAAGATAACGATGATAGTGACAAGGTATTACAAGGTATTGTTTTTAATTTAATTGTAGATGTGATCACCATTATTTAAATGACTTTCCGTTCACTTTATCATGTAGTGATGATGATAATGAATCAAGTGAAATTTTTCTCATTCATAGAAGTGAAAGTAATCATTCCGCAAAAAAAACTAGATTAAAAAATAATGGCCCCTAGCAGAGATTAAAAGGCTCACAGCTGAAAATAGAGATCATCAAAAGTTACTACAATTATTTTATGAAAAGGAAGGTTCCTACAAAGAATAAATTATCAGGTTAAAGACTCAGCTAGAAGAGGGATGTAAAATTGACGAAGGAATTAAGAAGTAGTATAAGGAAAAAGAAGACCAATGTCAAAGAATGGAGGATGTAGTTTCATTGAGATATGAACTTGGAAAGAAAATATCTTAGCAAGAGGAGGCAACTAAAATTGAAACATATGCAACAATCAAGAAACTTAAAGAAATAATTAGTTACTATGAAGAACTTGAAGTAGAAATCATCTCTATCAAATATTTTCTTGAAAATTCAAACAAACAATATGAGGAGATACTTCAAGTATTTGAAGGACAAGAAAATGAGCTTAAAGAAGATATCATCAAGTTAATAACACAATTGGAAAATACAGAAGGAGAAAAAGAGTTTGAGGTAAGTATACTAGAAGGTAAGTTAGGAGAAAAGGATAAGCAATTGAGAATTCAAAATAACCCAAATATATTGGATAATCTTCATAATAGTCAAAGGTCTTCATCTAATAAATATAGTCTCAAATTTTATGAAACTGTGAAAGGAGAATCTTCAAAAGCTTGTGCAAGAAAGAGAATTTTGGTAAAGAATCAAAAGGTCAGCAAAATCATCAACCAAGAAAAGAAAATCTTCAAAGAAAATTGTCTGCTACAAACAATAGAAATATCAATCCATTCTCTCCTTTGGATAATGATATTAAATGTTTTGCATGCGATAAATTTGGACACATTGTAGCCAATTTCATAAGCAAATTCATAGGAAGGTCATTTGCTCTAAGGTACTAATGTTTCTTTAAAGGATATTTTTTTTCATGAATTTTAATTGGTCACAAGTTTATTGATTGCAATAGGAGGAATATGAAGTAGAAATATCATGATCTCGATCCATTTTCTGGTCATATAAGGTGTTATACACATGTAAAAAGTTTGGACATATAGCAAAATAATGCAAGAAAAAAACAAGGAATTCATTCAAATAACAAGTAGATTGTCACCAAAGCAAGAAAACAAACAAGAAATTTGGATCCCCGAGTATTACTCATATTGGGAAGAAGGAATAAGAACAATTAAGGTGTGGTGTTGTTTTTTGTGCATTTGAAGAAGAATACCAGTGGTACATAGATATCGAATTCTCTCATTACATGTCTAGAAATAAGGGCAAATCCTTCTATCTCAAAAACAAGAGTAGTAATATTATTCTTCGAAATGGTACATATGCAAAGGTACTTGGTAAGGGTAATGCTAATTTTGATATTAAGAATAAAAATTTATCTAATTTACTATTGGTTAATGGGATGAAGGATACAATTCTAAGTGGAGGCCAAAGAGCTAATGAAGGGCATGAAATTGTATTTACATCATTTGGATGAAAAATTATAGAAGAAGACACTTGAAAAACTATAGAAAAAGGTTATAGAAATTCAGATAAATTATATGTACTAAAGAAGAATCCACGCAGAACTAAGAGGTATAATACTCATCTTTAGATCCAAAGTAAAGGAAAATGGTTCTCACCACAGTCTCTTATATTGATGTTATTTATTAAAGGAATGCATGAGTGCATATGGAGCAATAAGGTCCATAGTATCAGTGGTGCATGATCTTAGGGGGGCCCTTGCATTGACGATTTCACATGTTCTTTTTCATGGTTTTTGTTACTAATATTGTATCTTTGATGTATAGGATGAGATATACCACGTTTAGGGGGAGTTACTCATTTGCTTCCAACAATTCATTGTTGGAATTATAGTTATAACTATTGATATATACATCTATTATGATCAGAGTTGATTGGAACAGGTTCAAGGGGAGATTTTATTATGCTTCAAATGGTTTATTATTGATTAACTATTTTTAGCATGGGCACATCTGATATATGATTATTGCTACTGTCATTTCTACGTTGCTTGATATTGAAAGATAAATGTTGTTGTCACTGTGGCCTAGTTTATGTTGAGTATTATTGTTGATTGGTCTTCTTATTGGCATTTATATTGCTATTGTCTCTATTATTAATTGGTATGATGATATGTGGATATGAAGCTTTCATATTCTATTGCATTAATGAGATACATATGTTGATGTAAAAGAACATTTCAAATGTTTCCAAGCTCCTACATTGCATGAATGGTTGATACACTACTTTACATGCAATGTTGCTTCACATGATACTAATGATGGATATATGATGACAATGAAGTTAGTCTTGTGGCAATTATTTGTTTATGGATATATGGTCATTTTATATTGATAAATGAATAGTTAATCATGCTTCATTCACATCTCTAGAGGATTTAGTATATGCTTAAGGGGAGCATGGTCAGTTGAGTCCTTTGTTTCATATCAAAATATCAAACTTATATGTTGCATATGACACAAGGAGTTCTTCTCTCAGTTTGTTACAACCCTTTCCACTTGAGGTCAAAGGGGGAGAGAGACTTGTTATTTTTTAAAAGGTTTCCATCAATTCCAAAGGGAAGGATTGCTAGCATTATGGATCTATGTTTTCGTTGATGGAAACATACACTTGTGACTGTGTCAAATTGCCTATGGATCATTTACTTGTTTAGTTTGCTGCATGTCTCCATGAATGGTCATGTATATGTCTTCATATGATGTTTGTCTACATGATGATGTCACAATATGGTTACTTGTTGATCAGTAGTGCATGAATAATATGAAGTGTAAGTATGCTCATATGGAGGATTATTTGATGAATTTTTCATCTCTTTATTATGTCTTCTTGTGGTCATTTATTACACTACAAGGTTAATGTTTTTTAATGTGATGATATGTCTATATGATTAATTAATATTTGTGTAGTACAAGATATGTCAACCTTTAGTGCAAGAGTGAAGGGATATTGCAAGACTAATGTATCAGTGAAAAATTATAGTGTAGGATGATGTTTGATTGGTTCAATAAGTTTTGGATAAAATTTATATTTATGTTATAGGTGCCACAGATCATAAGGAATCCTGACTGAAATTTCTAACCTTAGAAAAGTGTTTTGAACTTATCCAAACCTCAGTTGCAGGGAAGCAAAAATCTAAGTGTGGCCAAAATCCTCCTAGCCACATGGAAGAGGACTTATGGGTGTGGCTAGAGACCTCCCAGAAACATGGAGAAGATTATTTGGGTGTGGCCAAGCTTGTGGGTGCAAAAACAAAAATTTAGGCACGAAAACCATGGTTTTAACTACAAGAATTCACGCACACAATGGGATTTATTTGGTCAAAAAAATTACATGGTTTAATGGATTATGGTATTGGAAATACTTTTGTTTTGAGTCAAGGTATTGAAGGACAAAATTTCTATATAAAATATAGGAAACAAAGAGTAGTTTTTTCAATTGATGAGATTCTCATGATATGCTTTTGAAACATGAGTGCACCAGGGGTGAGAGGGGACTCAATTTTCATAAGTTTTTGAAATAGCTTAAAGATCCAATGAAATATGTGTTTGAAATGTCATATTCCTAATTATCTAAGCCACTAATATTATGCAAGAACAAGATCTAAAGAAAAAATCCTTGTTACAAAAAACTTGCAACTATTCAAGATTTCATTTCATTGAAAAGCTTGCTTATATGCCTTTTATATTGTCACAAACCTTCAATGAACTTGCCATATAAATTCACGAATATTATTTACTTTTTGGTGGAGAATTCACCACTATTTATATTTTTTCGTCGCTATGAAGGATCATGTCTATTCATTAGGTTGACATGACCATCTAGAGGGCCGACTTGGCCTTATGGAGGTAAATTTTACTCTTTTTAACTAAACAAAAATTAGTAAATTTTTATTACAAAGAGTCCAAATGGACTTTGACTCAAATTTAATTATTTGACTCAGTCAAAACCCAGAAGCATGAAGAACATGTTTAACCTAGACTTGAGCATGAAACCCATACTTCATTGAATAAAATTATTTTTCATCATTTACATAAAACACAAATTAATATGAATGCTGAACCTATTTACTTTTCTAACACCCCCTCTTAACTAGGGATATATTCATAATGAACCAATACATCTATATAAAGTTGAAATATTACCATAAGAAGGGATCCATATTGATAAGAATTAATAATGATATTATCATCATAGCCAACATTGTCACATTACCAAGGCCTTGATAAGTACACTCTAACAATATCAAAGCACAATGCTAGGAGGTATTCATGGGACACCACACCACCTCACCAAGGTACATACTCCACCAACTATACACAAATTACGTCTTTCATTGGACCACTTATTTTAAGGAAATATATTTCTTTTAGACCATTCCTTATCCAAGTCCATGTACTTGACTTAGGACATCCATCCTAAGCCATCACAATACATGAATGAAGAATGTCTATCCAAGATTCTTATCTAATCGACCATTCTCCTTATCCATGTCCATATACTTGACTTAGGATATAAATCCTAATCCATCATAGTACCTGACATAAGGAGAACCATTCTTATTCAATTCATTCTCCCTATTCATGATGCATGCACAAGACTTACAATAGTTAGTCCTAGATTAGTACACGACACAAGGAGAACCATTGTCAACCATTACTCCCTCCCAAATTGAGAGGAGAAATTCATGCTCAATCCCTCTTAAATAGGGATAATTCATCACCAAGCCTCAACTTGTGTTGGAATTACTCATACTTCCCTTACGTAAGCTACATGTAATAATTCTAGCTTCCTCAACCAACCCTCTTATCATTGAGTTTTCCCTACTATAAAATACAAAACTGGGGCTCCCATTTTGCCCCTTAGTAGTCCATGATTCTGCACTTGAGGTTGTCACCTATTGCATCCTTCACTATGTCCAACACTACTTCCTGAAATGCTTCCTCCCTTGAATATAGTCCATCACATAATACTTCAATTGATTTATTATCAAAATACAAGGTGATCCAATCCAATGTTCATTAAAATTTGAAAAAAAATTGGATGACCTTTCCAATCAATCTCTTATTAATCAACACAACCACATAAGTACAAATTATTCTACCCTCTAGTTGCGTCCCCTATTTCTTCAAGATTGACAACTCTTAATGACTTTACTAAATCTACCCTCTAGAAATGAGAATATTTTTCTAACAGCACTGCTCTTAGGGTCTTCAAACTCAACCCTCTTATCATTGATTTGTCACACATCAAATCATTGAACTAAGGCTTAAATAATCTACCCACTAACCATATCCTTGTTGCTCATAGAATTGCATAACTTATGGATTCTTGAATAACTTCTTACATTCAACATTCTAAATGCTTCCACAAATATTCCCACTTATCAATGAACTCACTAAACTAGGGCATCATTAAATTTTCCCTCTTGTTATCTCTTGGCTTCTTCAAGATGACTTACCTAAGACTTGAACAAACATTTCATTAATTGATCTCTGCCCAAAAATTATCAGTTCATAGGGTTTCCAAGATTTCCCTCTTAATAGTAGCAAGTCTCCTCCTTGTTCATTGTACTAGGGCATAAATACTATTGTCTATAATCACCTTGCATTCATCAACATGAAAGAATAGATACATCCCTTGAACTGAAGTCAAATATACTCTCACAAGGTCTCAGTTCTTTGAAACAATTATAAGGTTTTTCAGTTCTCTTTAGGGTACCTACAACAGCTACACATCAACCCTAAATTGGCCACAAAACCTCTTGTAACAACTTTGCATACCTTAGAATTGGTTCCTCCCTTCTTTGTTGTGTCTCTTAGAACCCTCAACCTAGTATTCTAGCGCCAACAAAAGTCACATGAACTTCATCCATCCTTCCTACAAGGGACTTGGTCCTATTGAAACATATAGAAAATATTTGACCATATTTCTGAGATATTCTTCCCATAATTATACCCATAAGCATAGTAATAAACTTTGTCATTAGTTGTCCTAACTCATCCTTGTTCAAAACACAAGAAATCATAATGTATGATATTCTTCCTTCACTTTAGTTGAGCTCGTCAACATGTGCCCAGAGTTCCCATCTAACTAGACATTCCATCCCCTCTTGTCCTTTGATTGTCTTCTTTTTGGACCCAAGGAAAGTAGTCTTCATGTGATTAGCTTTCATGTGAAAAATATGCACATGTGAACATTTTCTTATTATAGCCCTACTAGGGCTACTTGGTCTCCATAAGGACTATATGTATATGAGATATCTTGATTAAGATGATCCCTTGGTTATTGAATTGCGAGAAGAAGTCCTCCATGAGCATAACTAGATTTTAAAAATATAAAACCCAATGTACTCCTTAAGAAATTGATCCTTCTTGACAAGTCTTTTTAGAAAAGTTTCATTAAAATGGAGGTAATGCATATGTTCATATATTTAACACCATTATAGATGTGTTGATGCTTCTTATTATAATTTCAACTTAATTTCATAGATGTATAAGGCCATGCTCCTACTCCTTAGACTTAAAAAACATTTGTTTTAGTAATATAGTCTTCTTCTTCTTTCACAGGAACATAACTCATATCCTTTAGAGAGCTAAGAGAATTTGGTTATTAACAACTTCTTCTATAGGGATCAATTTTGGAAACCTTTCCTTTCTTACAAATTTCAATTCTTTGTTATGTCATAGGATTCATACCTTTATACTCATGACATACTTATATATTTCTTGTTTTATATGAAATAAAAGACAAGACAAACTTTGGCCTTTTAGATTAGATCACCAGGTGTAGAATTTGATTCCTTTTATTTACTTCGGATGATAGGAATAAATGGACTATGAAAGAGAAATATTCGTAAGCCATGTGAACCACAAATGACAACCACAGGAGCGTAGCTACAAGGAATGTGAACTTCAAGTAAATTGTAGCCTTAGAAAAATAAGTATGAGTCCACAGACATGATGTTTGAGCCACTGTAAGATGTAGTGACCCATTGTAATCTTTCTATAAAAATAATTGAACTAATATGTAATGCATCACATAGTATAAGCCATATTGTTGATCATTAGCGAGATACAATTAGGGTCTTCTATATGATACAAAGGTTAGATTGGTGTATCTACAAGAGATCAATAATTTTGTTTAATCCAAATGCCAACAAGAGTGGTCTTCAAGCCTCCTTTTCTTGACCTTTGCTCGTATACCATGTTGGAAAATCAATGTATTTGTAGATTAATGTTGATTTTTCCCTACATGATAATTACTTATGATATCTTGTTGGCTTCTCATTTTAATTATTTCTTTTTTTTTTCTGTCATAAAGAAATTATCAAAATATAAGAATATATATCACAAAAGACAATAAACGTAAGATATAGGATCCATGTCAGGGAAAAACCACACAATTAGGGAAAACCCAAACAATACTCTTCTTATAGAGTCAAATCAAATGATATTTCCAAGACTATAACCAAGACAAATTCCTCCTAAGATCCCCAAGTCAGCTCTAAAATCATTGTTAAGAACCTTCTCTTTAGTTTCCTTTGTATCATAGAGAAATTCGCCCTCCCTGTAACTTGTGCTTCACTGGTCTCATGATAGTTCTCTAGCTCACATTACATAGTCAGTACAACCATTTTGTATCTCATGATACTATTCTTCTTTGCATCACATATTATCACAAAAGTATTCCTTCTTCAACTCGCATTTTATTACATATACATTTCCTTAGGAACTTGCAATTTCTTAGATCATATATTACAAAGAAACTTGGATCCTTCAAGATTGTTTTGTTATAGAAAACTTGCAACTATTCAAGATTCCATTTCATTAAAAATCTTTCTTATATGCCTTGTATATTTACCATTAGAGGAAATTTCAGCCTAAAAGTTACCATGAAAATTTCATGTATTTTCCATGTCATAATATGTAAACCAACCAAAATCCTTTAAATTTAAAAAGAGGTACATGTAATTACCTTGGAAGAAAAAGATGATTTTTTTTAATTGTGTTTATGGCATATCTCCTTATAGGTTTACACAAATTTCATGTGTAGACACTCATTCGATGAGGAATTAAATTCCACATCCAATGAGTACTCATTATGCATACTTTTGAGAAGACTCACATTCATAAACATCAAAGATACATTAAAAAAACATGTTTCAACATACCTTTTTAATTGTATCTTCATTTTTTTTAATAAATTTTAGTCTTCTCAAAAGTATGTATAATGGGTACTTGTTGGATGTGGAATTTTATTCTGCATCCAACAGGTGTATACACTTGAAATTTGAGTAAACCTCTAAGGAGATAAGGACAAAATAGAATTGAAAAGGTAGTTTTCTTCTTTTCCCTCCAAAATTCATTTCTTATTATTTTAACTATTATTTTATTATTTTTCCTTAGGAGACCACTTTTATGTTGAAATTTCCTTTAATGACATACCATTAATGAACTTGCCACAAAACTTCACAAATTTGTTTCCTTTTTAGTGGAGGATTCACCGCTATTTATAATCGTTCATCACTATGGAGGGTCACGTTTGTTCAACAGACTGAATTAACCATTTGGAGGGCTGACTTGGTCTTATGGAGGTAAATTTGACTCTTTTTACTAGACAATTTGTTTTTTCATTTTTCTCACAAAGAGTCCAAATGGACTTTGACTTAAATTTAACTCTTTGAATCATGAAAAACTTACAATCATGAAAAACATGCTTAAGCATGAAACCCATGCTTGAATAAAAAAAATTATTTTGCTTCATTTTAAATAGTATACAAATTAAAATGAAGACCGAACCTAGTTACTTTTCCAATAATCAAAGTGTTCCTTATTTCATAAAGAGATTCCTTACCTAGGTCATATTATATTTGGTGAAGGGATCTCAAAGCATCCTCGGAAGGTAAAAAATCATGTATTGGCCGATACTAAAATATGGGCATGAAGTGCATAGTTTTATGGGTTTAGTGGGATACTATCAAAGGTTTTTAGAAGGATTGTCAAAAATTAAAAAGTCGATCACAACCCTCCAACACACAGATTAAAATAAAGAGTGGACCAAGGAATGTCACACTACATTCACTAAGATTAAAATATTGTTGACTAGGGTGACATTCTTGTAAGTACTTGACATGGAAAAGAACTTTACTGTATGTATTGATGAATCCAAGCAATTATTAGGTGCAATATTAATGCAAAACAAAGGAGTAATAGTGTATGTATCAAGGAATTTAAAACCTCATGAGGAACTCTATGCCACACATGATTCAGATTTTCCCACTATAGTGCTATATCTAAAAATTTTGAAACGCTACCTTATAATAAGAGGATTTGTTCTTAAAAGTGATCGCCAAAGTTTGAAATACTTTTTTACATAAAGGGACCTAGATGTCAGGTAGTGGTGTTGGAGTGAATTCTTAAGTGAATATGACTTTTGAAATTCATATATCAAAGGGAAATAGAATGTAGTGGTGAATAATCTAACTAGAAGATGAAGGATATTTTCCCTTGTACCCGTTAAATTATATTTGAGGGAGCATGTGCTAGAACATCTCTTAAGAGATAACTAGTATTTAAAGGAAAGATCCAAAATTCAAAGTAAAGGCCCAAGAGGAACTAGGTTTGATGTGTATGACCTAGATAATAATGGACTATTATAATTTCAAGGAAAGATTTATATCCATCATAATGGGGATATTCAAAACACCATCCTCATAGAAGCACATAGAGCACTTTATTTTGTACATATAGTTAAGAAAATGTATGTTGACACAAGGAAGCTCTTCTTCTTGGAAGGAATGAAGTGTGATATTACCAATTTCGTTGCAAAATGGCTTTAATATCATCTGGTAAAAGTCGACCATCATCACCCAACAAGTCCCCTATACCCACATGACATTGATATGACCAAGTGGAAGGTGATTTGTATGGATTTTTTCATGGGATTACCTCTTACCCGACAAAGGCACCATGCCATTTTGGTCATGGTGGATAAACTAACTAAAAGTAGTCACTTTATCCCCGTAAAATATACTTATGAAGTTGTTGACATGGTGTTGGTATTCATAAATTAAATTATGAGATTCCATGGAGTACCTACAAAATCATGTTAGATAGGGATTCATGATTCACTTCAATTTTCTTGGACTTCTGTGTAGTCTTCTTTAAGAGCGAAACTAAATTTAAGTATGACTTGTCACCTTGAGACTAATGGACATACATAAAGAGTGAACTAAGTTATGGAAGATACGTTGAGAATTTAAGTTATGGAACAACAAACACATTGCAAGAAGTACTTGAATTTAGTTGATTTTTATTACAATAACAATTACCATAGTTCAATTGGAATTCCCCTAGATGAAGTATTAATATGGAATACTCGACAAGACACCACTAAGTTGGGAGATGTTAAAGGATTGAGTGACTGGGGTGCTATATTTAATTCAAGATATGGAAGTGTAGGTAAAACAAATTAGCTAATGTTTAAAAGAAGCATGAGATAGACAGAAAAGCTATGTTGATGATCACAGGATGGATAGGAATTATGGTGTAGAGAATAGGTTTTTATCCACATCACATGTAATAATATCGAAATCAGATTTGCAAATGGGACAAAGTTATCACCCCATTTTGTTGGACCATTAAAAATTATAGAAACAATTGGACTTGTCACCTATTGTCTTGTACTACCACCCCACTCGCATAAAATTCATAATGTTTTTCATGTATCTGTACTAAGACATCATAGGTATCATACGAGGTAATCGTTATGGTTGAACCATTACGATACTAGATCATATGGTTTGAAAACTTAGGTACCACCTAGTGGACAAATTTAAGGTACAATGGGACAAGTATAGTCTTAGATCTGTCACATAAGTTATGTCACAAATGATATTTCTACATATTATATTTTTCTTATAAGGATGTGTGATTATGTTAAATACCATAGATTTATTGTTTTTGATGAGATGGATAAAATTATGCTGATCACACTTGACTGTTTGATGTGAAATTTGATTGTAGGTATATCATCTAGACATAAACAAGTATATTATATGAACTTAAAAGCCAATATCCCAGATGTCAACGAAATATGAAAACTAGGAAAATGTTATTTGAATATATTTTTCTTATGAATATATCGACACATATCTTATGATCTTTGGAAATGTATTTATGTTGCAGATGATATTGTTATCCAGACTGATTGTGTGATTTAAAAAATCCAAGAACAGTTGGGGCCCAATGAGATTCCATGTTAGTGTGTTAAAAATGGTCCTACTAGGAGGGTTGGAGGTGTTTATCACTATTTATCATCCAAAACCTAAATTCATGCAAGGATTGTGAGAGTCGTTCTTTCCTATACAAGTGATGATGAATACAATATTCCGACTAAGGAAGATGGGTTGATGTAATCGACACTCCCCCTTGGGATTTTATGGATGGTTAGGTTGTTATAGTGGACACATGGCATATTCCAATTAAGGATGGATAAGAATGAGGCGGAAGAGATTAGGATGGATAGAATGATTCTAGGATAGCTTGGGATCTCTACTTGGGAAAGGTATGATAGTTAATGTTGTAACTAATAAATTTTCATATTACAAATTTTAAGTGTCCCCACATTATAGACAAGCATACAATCATAGAACACAACCCTTACATGATTATATCAATCACTAAGAGAAATACTAATATACTATATAAACCATATCATTGCGATGAATTTTTTTGAAGGATGGGTGCATGTAATGACCCATCTTCAATTACTCATGGAATATGATTATTAGCATATGTACGATGCATGTGTATGAAAGCTACATACACATGCATCACATGCATTGCACTAGTATACATACTAATTTGATTATATGAAATGTCTAAATGTAGGGTAAATGGATTAATTGTTAAAAGTATTAAGTAAAACCTAATTATCAAAGAATATAATAAAATATATTAATTTAATATTCACTAATAAAATTTAAATAAATAAGAAACTAGTATTATAATGGACAAGATTAATATCCATTAATAGAATTTGTGGATAATACATAAGGGCTCTTGAAATATCCTCTACTCAAATAATACTTAAGAGGTCATCTAATAGAGAGAGAGAGAGAGAGAGAGAGAGAGAGAGAGAGGAAAAATAACCAAATCAAATAATAATTAAGAGGTCATCTAATTATAATGGACAAGATTAATATTCATTAATAGAATTTGTGGATAATACATAAGGGCTCTTGAAATATCCTCTACTCAAATAATACTTAAGAGGTCATCTAATAGAGAGAGAGAGAGAGAGAGAGAGAGAGAGAGAGAGAGGGGAAAAATAACCAAATCAAATAATAATTAAAAGATATTTGTTTTTTTGTCAACCAAAATAGTATTATTTATTCATCAAAAATATATTAAATCTTAGAGTAAAACATATTTTTTCTCTTTGAGCCTCAACCCAACCAAATTTGTTGGTGAGGGGAGAAAAACAAAAATCTAGAAAAAAATTCCAGCCTTTACATAAAGACCATAATCAAAGTAGCTAGAGAGCCCAAAAAACATGAAAAATAAGGAGGAAACCAAGTAGCTAGAGAGCCAAAAAAGCATACAAAATAAGGAGGAAACCAATTAACATTATGGAATAGGAGGAGCATTTGGTGTTTGACAAACACCCAAAGAAATTGGTTGATCGAAATCTCAATGGGTGTGGAACTCCACATGAGCCAGTTGTGCCTAAAAATCATCCAAGTGGTCATTAGTACGCCTTTCTCCTCGCCACAAAGGAGTCAATCAATCTATAATATCTCATTAATTTTGCTGTAGAGTGTTAAATAATTCTACAACTTAGTTTTGGTTCTCATGGCATTGTTCATGCATATACTCCAACCAAGTTTGGATTATTATGAGTTACACATTCATGGACTCCAAGGTAACTAAATTGACCAATCGACCCAAGGAACGCACCAAATCCTTCCCTAGCTCGACTCGCCCAACATCTGCCACTTCATCCATGTCATCCAGGTCTCCTCTTCCTCTAGGCGGACCATGGGCCCGTCCACCTCTTTGGGCATGACTGCTCTACTATAACATTACACTATACACTCCAGAAAAATTTCCCGAAGGGCCCTTTCAGCCACTATGCCTAGGCACTACTACCCAACACTCTTGGTGAGGGAAGTCTCTAACAATCAAAAGCATAACCCAACACCACATTAACCCAATAAAATAATTCTCTCTCAACTAGAGCACATAAAACCCTCCCAACTAGAGGCCAACCCAAGCAAGGCTAACCTTCTTACATCTACACCCCACATAGATACGTCTTCCAACCACTAGATGAACAGAGCCAAGCCTACGTTGGGTGGACACAAGATTCAAACCCACAATTCACCCAAGATTAAAGAAATTGTACATACCCTGCATGCACCACAATAAAGAAAGGACAAACCCAAATGAATCCAAATAAGCCGAGAACCCTTACCAATTTCTTTCCTAGCATACCTAGAACTAACCTGTTGACACACACTTTAGACTGAAAGGTCATTTTAGTTCCCCACTGCTTAGAAAACTAACCACCCATGGAGATATCTCTCATCAGAGTTCCATTATCCCAAACAAAATGACACAAACCACAAATAGCATTCCTAAGATGACATTGACTCCCAACAACAACTTCCCCAGTTGGAGCTTCCAAGTAGGAGAGCACACATATGTTGATAACATTATCATACTCTCGGTGTTTTCATAACCCTCACGCAATCCCATAACCTGAAGGAGAAACAATTCCAAAGAGTAGAGAATCCACCTTATAAGTTGAAGCATCCTTCTCGATGATTCCCTACCACTTCGCTAGTTTTCCTTGTTGCCTCTGTTGTATTCCACGATCATTCTTTACACAAGTTTTCCCTCTATTAGACCTCGTCAATAGTTTCCAAGTTTGTTACCCCCATTAGGGTCTAACTAAGATATAATTTCATAATTTATATTTATATTTATATATATATTATATATATATTATTATAATATAATATTATATAATATATATATTATATATTATATTTATGAAAGGTGTAGACTGAGTGTTGTATTACTTTTTATTGATAATGTGAAGGGGATGGGACATTTTGGAGGTGGGGTTTCTTCACCAAGAAGAATCCTTCCTTTTATAAAGAAATCTAAATGAAGAAGAAGGAGGTTATCTAGCACGAGAAATTGGGAGAGGGGGGCAATTTGAGAATCACAAATAGAAATTTTGTTAATTATAGAAAACAATTGAGTGATGAACCTTGGGACGCATGATTCGACTATAGAACTATGAGACTTGGGCTCTATTATTAGATTTTTTTGGCTTGGTGGTTAAAATACTTTGACCTCATAGTATTTTAAGAATGGGAGCTCAAAAGGTCGTTCCTAGATAGGGTGGAAGGAATTGGTTAGTTTGGAAGAGAGAGAAAAAGACTTGTATTCAACCACAGATCGTTGTTTCCCGAGGATCAACATCCACTTCGAAGCTAAGATGTTTAAATTGGTATGTTTGAACTTTATTTTGAAAGAAATATGCTAATATAAATGAAAACTTAATAATAGGTTTTAGATAAAGAAATTGAATTTAAAAACACTTATATTCTTATTTTTCCACTTCATTAATATCCACTTCATACATGGATATTATGTATATATTATATAAAAACATAAAAAATAAAAATAAAAAAATTCATGGTTGAA
This sequence comes from Pinus taeda, assembly GCA_000404065.3. Taxonomy (NCBI): domain Eukaryota; kingdom Viridiplantae; phylum Streptophyta; class Pinopsida; order Pinales; family Pinaceae; genus Pinus; species Pinus taeda. The sequence continues at coordinate 49,345 of APFE030769981.1, read as the reverse complement.
ACAGAGTATTGTTGTGTTTCTCAAAATGAAAGAGGTGGAATTATTTTTATGCTTATATAGACAATGAACCAACATAAATTGAGATATAATCCCCATCTACCCTTCATATATCCAAGGTAAAAGGGATCTCAATCTTAGTTTAGACCAGAGATTTGATCCCTCAGTGAGGCTTGTTAGATATGAGGTACAATGCGTCTTATATTAATATCATTACATTATTATTTTTATTATACTATCGTTATCTTAATGTTATAATTAATTACTTTTTTGTGGGGTAAACACCCATGGCAGATTTGAACCTTGAATCTCATAATTTAAATAGTAACCTTGAACATGCTAGGTGGGCTATATTTTTTTGTTTTCAAGTTCAGAAATGATGAGGCTACATCATGGCCATGTCTAACAATAACACTGGAATAGGGCGCGGAATTGAAGCAGTGACTTAAAAAAAGGAGTTCCTTAATAGTGCACTTAATCACCATCTATCCAAGACCTCATGGATGCCAAATGGACTATCTTAATTTTGTTATTAAAATTAATTATTTTAATATTAAATATCGTTCAAATAATTATATATATATATATAATGTACATATATTTATAAACCACTATAATAGATTGTCTAATATTAAATTTACAACTATATATTAATTTGTTATGTTATTAATCTTTTAACTATATTTAAGTATTTTATATTTTAAAATTTTGAAAAACATTTTTTTATTTAAATTTTAATTAAAACTTATAAATTAAATTATAAATTATTAATGTATATAATTTATTTTATATATATATATATATATATATATATATATATATTATAGATATATATATATATATATATAATTAAATAACGGGAAGAAAGTTAATATTTTTTAATTAATTTCATTTAAAATTAATTCAAATTTTACTAAAACTATAAATTTAAATTATTAAATGTATATAATTTTGTATTATTTATATATATATATTTATATATATATATATATATATTATAATTGTATATATATTTTAAATACAATTTAAATTAACAGGAAAAAAAGTTTATCGGGGTGCAGCTCAATTGGTCATGATGTATTTATGAAATATTGTATTAACTATGAAATTCAAGATTCAAATCCTAAAGGGTTCAAATTAATCAAAAAAATAATAATTGGAGACAATATTTAAAATAATAATAATTATTATTATATCTGTAAATTCAAATAACAGAAAGCAAAAACATGACATATTTAAATTCAATAAAACATATCATTATTTACAAAATTGCATTATATCTATTTTAGTAATAGATTTGGATAATTAATTTTACTTGATTAAGAGTTAGTTTTACTCAAACTTAAATAAATCATCCAAGATCTAAAATAATTTAGAGTCAAGATTTAAAGACATATGGAAAAAGTGAAAGTTTAACCACTTATCAACCATTCAAAAAAACGAGGAGCAACATACCCACCTAATGAGCTTCCTTAAAAAAAAAGTGAGTTATAAAACTAAATATTAAATTTATTTATATATCTTAAAATACAATTTAAATAATGAAAAAAAATCTTATGATGACAACTCAATTGACCATGAGCATAATATGAAATATTCTATTCATTATGAAATTCAAATTTTAAATCCTCAAAAGTCAAATTAACTCTAAAAAACATAATGACAAACAATATTTAATAATAACAAGAAAGGTTGATCCTAGATAGACTTGGAGAAATTGATCAATTTGGAAGCAGGACCATAAGACTTGGATTCAACCACGAATCAACATTGCTCAAGGATCGGTTGAAAATGGCAACAAGAAATACTAAAAATAGCACTACTATAAATGGCAGTTTGGGTACCAGTGCTGGATTGAGCAACAGGGAATGAAAAATGGAAGTTCTAAAAATAACATTGCTATTTTTAGCAATTCGGGGTGGATTCCAATTTTAATCAGTCCCTGGACTAAAATAGGAAGTAAAATTTGAATTTGAACTTAACAGTTGTTTGAAAATAAATTAATTAATTCTCCATGAGTTAATTAGTTGTGAAAAATCAAACATGAAGTCTATGTGAGGACATGCAATAGTTTCTCTATTAATTGAGGAATTTATCCATTAGTTAAAGAGATAAGAATGAGTTCTAATTTGAGTTGTAATTAGTTAACTAAGTCAGGTCCAGTTAGATTGATTTAAACAATTTGTTTAAATTAATGTGAGTTCAGTTAGTTAATGCTTGCATGCATGTAACTGTTGTACTTCAGATAATTGAATATTATCTCATAAATAACTCATGCATGTCAGTTAAGAGAAAGAACCAGTTGAGATCAGAGGAGGGACAGTGTACTATCAGTTGGATGGATTTTTCTTATAAAGGAAAATCATCCAAGCAGAAGGATTAAGGTTCCTTGAGGATTGTGCAGTTTTACAGGGCGTGAGATCAGTGTGAGAGATCAGTGTTACACTTGGTAACAGGAGGATCACCCAGGAAAAACTGCACAAGGAAATAAGAGGCTTGGAGGGCAGAGGAGAAGGCTTAGGAGAAGTCTTGATTGCCTGTGAACATCCAGGAGGATTGCATTGAGAGCTGGCTAGCTGTGAGAGCTCAGGCTTTGTGTAATCCTGATGTATTTCCACCACCATCTGTGAGGATTGTACTGAGAGCTGGCTAGCTTTGTGAGAGCTAAGGCTTTGTACAAATCCTATGCATGATAATATAGAGAGTGGGGTTTTAGGCTGAGGCTTTCCCCGGATTATATTTTTGTGTTATGTGTGATTGCTTTCTCTTCTCAGTTATATGTGTTCCTGGTTGATATTGCTCATATGTGATTAAGCTTCCGCAAAGTTTATGATAGAACTAGATCTAGTATTATGCTTTAGTACATTGCATATATCAGTTGATCTACAGGTAAAATTTCTACAGGATCAACATCAACCAGGAGAAAAGTAGGTAAGATGTATAAACTGGTATGTTTGAACTTGATTTTGAATTAAATATGCTAGCATAAATGAAAACTTAAGAATATATTTTACATAAAGAAATTGAATTTATAAACTTTATTATATTTTTTTTTACCAATATAACATTTTAATGTATACATTGAATAAAATAATATCAACTTCATACACACATATTTTATATAAAGAAATTAAAAGTAAAAATAAAATTATGGTTGAAACTTTTTATTGTTGCATTACCCAAAATGAAAGACATGTGGAATTCTTGTTATGCTTAGGAAGGAGTTGATATGTGCAATTAACCGGCATAAATCAAGAGATGATCCCTCTCTACCATTTGAATATCCAACATGAAGCATCTCCATCATAGTTTAGATTGAGATTTGATCCCTCTATGAGGTTTGGTGGATCTCATGTAGAATGGATCTTATATTAATAACATTGCATTATTATCTTTATTATACTATCCATATATAAATTTTATTATTAATTTTTTTGGTTGGGTAAACACCTATGGGATTTGAACCTTGAATCTCACAATTTACATAGTGTTCCTAACAAAGCCTTCACCAATTATTCTGCCCAGTGAGCTATTTTAATTTTATTATTAAAATTAAGTTATTTATACTATTCAATATCATCAAGTAAAATTGATTAATTTATAGCTATATATTAATTTTTTAGGTTATTACTCTTTTAAGCGTAATTTAAGTATTTATTTTTTTATTTTTATATTTTTAATTAATTTTATTTTAAATTATTTTAAATTTTATTAAAATTATAAATTTAAACTATCAAATGTATATATATATTAATATTTTATCAAACAAGAAATATTAAGAAAAGCGACTCAGGCTCTGTCATCCATACCAGCCTGCCTTGCAATTTCACTGTTTCTCCGCAGAGTGAACAAGTCCTAAATCCAATTCCTTTCGAGTTGTATCGCGACCTCCCGACACGGAGTTCTAATCGAGATAAAATAGGTGAAGGGGATTAAAACCCTCGTACAGGATGCTTTAGGCATATCATTTACATTTAATATAATTGTAGGGAGGAAATGCTCAAACACTTCAAGCCCCTTTAACGGTATATTTGTTTGAAACATTTTTATTTTTTTTAAATCGAGGAATCAATAATGGGTAGATACTAAGATAATTAGAGACTTATTTTAGTGACAACATTTTGAAAGAAAATTATGACTTGGTTTGAGAAAGGAAATGAAATAATTTATGGGGGTATTAGTATTTTTTTTTTTCGTTTTTTGTAATTCCATTTTTTTTATTTAAATTGATGATGAGCTCGCTCAACCTTCGAATAATCCCATCGTTGAAAAGACAGTGCCAATAAATCAATGTTAACATATTCCCATAACTTTCTCTATTGTCTTTGAATGCATCACATTCCAAAATGAAATGTTTTTCTGATTCCACTGCCCCAGACGTGCAAAATGTACACACCCATTCTTCCCAAGCTTATTCAGTTCTTTTCCACCATCATATTTCCCACTGAAGTGATGCAAGGTGTTTAGCAAGAGATGTATGACTTAGCAAGGTTTGATATGTTTAAAGATGTATTCATAAAGGAGGTTTCACTCACAAGGGGCATCTACTTCGATAGCATTTTCATAATGAACTAGAGTCTAATCGAGAATTTGAACTTAAGTAGGGAGAATGCAAAAGCATACCTTACAACCATCTTGTCAAACCATCTAAACCCGTTTAAAAGATACATTATTAACATACCTTCCAACCATCTTGAAAGCACCTAAACCCATTTGAAAGATACATTGTTATGTTCTTATGGGACACATATAGGGATTGTTTGTTTGAAAGATACATTATTAACATACCTTCCAACCATCTTGAAACCACCTAAACCCATTTGAAAGATACATTATTATGTTCTTATGGGACATATATAGGGATTGTTTTCAATGATTGAGTAGTTAATATATAGGGTGTCATTCAAAGTTGTATACCTTAGATTACCTTATATTGATATAGTTTGAGAAATTTAGTATTAAAATGTTGTTTTTTAAAGTAGGTTTTATTTACTCTGTTATTGGTTGGTAGGTGAAAACATAGTCATCGACTTAACTAAAATTATGACGTCAAAATGAGAACTCTAATGATAAAAATTGTCATGTCCCTTCTAAAGCAAATTTGTAACAGGGTGTTTCCACGCATTTTTGCACAATTTTGGCTAAGGGAAAGAACCCAGCATTTTCAACTTAGGGACTTGGGAGGAAATTTGACTTAATTTGGTTGCTAGTGGCAGGTGGGGGCCACCCACATGAGAATTCGAACTAGGCCATTCAAATGTCTTAGAGGGAATTCGAAGTGTTCGATGGAGGGGCCCACATGAGACAAGCAAGACCCACAAGGATAAAAGGAGGAGGGAGCTCTCATTTGGATTTATTCTTACACCTTGCAATCAAAATTACTTGATTGTTCGCCCTGCTATTTAGTTGAGTCAACCGGCTGTTTAGCCATGAATCTCTCAAGCAAGAGATTCAACCTCTACTTCGAGGGACCATCCGTGCCCGCCCTAGAAAGGCAGTTCCATAAGTATTTCAGGAGTTCGAGAGTGTGTTATAGCACTACCATTCAGCCACAACAGGGAGTGCATATTTCTAGCTAGCTAGAGAATACGCAGGGGGAGTTTGGAGCTATCAGTGTCAAGCATTTTCCGGGAGAGTTAGAGAATTGGGAGAGAAGCAAAGGGCCAACCTTTCTTATGATTTTTGGAGCCAACAGAACCAATATCCCAGCAATTTGAATTACTAGGCTTGGGGACAACGTAGAGGGTCAGTCCAGCGATTTCGTGGAGCTAAGGAGCAGATGCCATAGGCCGGAAGCCCATCCGGGAAGTCAAAGGATTCATAACAGAGGTTAGTCCAGCACTTTGGGTCCATTTTCGGGAGGATTTATAGGCAAATTCCAGCAGGCTGAGTTTTGCAGTTGTTGTTGAAGCTGGGCTCCAAGGGGGTCGAATTTCATAAGTCTAAACCAGCGAAATTCCTTCGTGGGTTTTTCTAGGTTTCTTGAGAGGAGTCCATGGTTAAAATTTCAGAATTTTCCAGATGTTATTAGGGCCTGAAATCCTAATTCTTATAATAGGGTGAATTACTAGTTAACTGGGGAATTCGCACCATTTTGTGGGTTCGACATTGGCTCGGAGATAGGTCGAACCCTTTTTTTTCTTTTTGTGGGTTTTGTTCAAGGAGCTTTAGGTTAAATTTGCAGCATTTTCTAAGCATCGTAGGTGGAGTTTCTTACAGTCCCTTTCCAGCAAGTAGTGTAGTTTTCTTAGTAGCGAAGAGAATTAGAGGAGCAGTCATTTCCAACATTTGAGATCATTGTATTTGTAGAAATTTTGACTGTAGATTAACCTAATAATGCAATATAACTAATTCAAAATACTTTAATCTACTTCTACAATCAAACTTGCGGAAGCTTAATAGATTTGAGCAAGATCAAGCGAAACACATATAACTAGAAGAAGAATTAATGCACATGAAACACATAAGAATACTCAGGGGAAAGCCTCAGCTAAAAACCCCACTATCTGTATTATCATACAAGGTGGAAATATCTCAGAATTACACAAAGCCTTAGCTCCCACTACTAGCCAGCTCTAAGTACAATCCTCATGGATGCTCACAGGGAAACAAGGCTTCTCACAAACTTTCTCCTCTACCCTCCAAGCCTCCTATTTCCTTGCGTTGTTTCTCCTGGTTGATCCTATTGTTACCAATTGTAACATTGATCACTCACACTGATCTCACACCTTGTAAAACTGCGCAATCCTCAAGGAACCTTATTCCTTCTGCATGGATGAGTTTCCTTTATAGGAAAACTCATGCAATTGATAGTAACGTGTCCTTGACATTTAGCTCAATGACGTCTTTCTCTGAATAGACATGCATGAGTTTTTGATGAGAGAATGTTCAATTATATGGAGTACACTAGTTGGATGCATGCATGCATTAACTGACTGAACTCACAATTAGTTCCTCAAACAGTTTGGAACTAATTTAATTGGACTTAACTCAGTAAACTGAGCTAACTAATTACAACTCAAATATAACTCAATCTTATCTCCTTAACTAATGGATAATCTCCTTAATTTAAGGGATAACTATTGCATGACTACAGAAAGACTTCTAACTTGAATTTCTCTAACTAATTAATCCATAACCAATTAATTAATTATTTCCAAGCAGCTGGTGAGACTAAATTCGAATTTAATTCACAATTTTAATTCAAGGACAAATTAAATTTGGAATATTATGGATTCTATTTTTATCATTTCTTGTTGTTATTTTCAATAGTATTATCACCTGGGTTCTGTCACACTTGCCATTGAGGCAAGCCCAGGTTCATTTCTCCATACTATTGTACTTGCTCGATTGATTAATAAAATGGCTCAGCTAGTTCTTACTTCTAGAGTTTTTATGAGCATTTGCTGATTGTTTAAAATTTTGTGTTGTAAATCGTTTTTGCTTTGCATATCACTGTTTCTTTAAGTTTGGAACATTACAGTGGTATTAGAGCATGATCATAGCTTAGCTGTGAGAAACTAGCGAGAAGATCATGGAAGCTTTGGGTATGAGTGCACAGTGATGGGGGAAATCAGAGACAAACCCATGGCTCAATGGAAACCCAATATGCAGAAATTCTGGGGTAGAATTCATTGGAACGATGAGAGGTTGTCCCAGTTGAGGAGGGTGACAGACCAAACCCATCCTCACCCTTACAGCAGAGACGTGGGGGGTGTGCAGACTGTGGGGGTGCAACCATCTACATCATGTGGGGAAATTTGATTAGATTAGGGTACCAAATCTCCTAAAAGGGAGCAGGGAGGACAGAGACAATTAGAGGGTAGGACTAGGGGGCACTTTTGTTGGTGGAGACCTGGATTCATATATCAGGAGCTGGAGGAGGAGGTTGAGCATGATGCTAAGAGCCCACAGGATGGTGAGGAGCACATTGATATACCTGATGTGGCACATGAGTCACTTTTATTAGAGACCTCTTATTTGTCATCGCAATGTTTCGGTTCTCTTTCCCTGGAGTCCCCAGGCCTAGAAATCCCCCCTCTATCCCCTGGCACACTCAATCTTCTCTCTGTTATCACGCCTCCCTCCCCCAACTTTGATCCGCTCCCCTCTTTCAACCCAGTACCTCCCCTGAGAGCGCCTCATCCGGATTCGACAAACCCTAACTTCCTCCCTTCGGGATGCTTCGACTCTCCTGTTATTAACCCTAAAGCGGCGGCGCACCAGAAGGATTCGGGATCAGATCCATTAGCGGAGCACCCATCGATGCCGAGAACTAGAAAGTGAAGGATCAAGTGCATGAAGAAGCCCTGAAAGGATCTCACCATCACCTTCGGTGAAGATATTCCTATGGATGAGGTGGTGGAAAGGGCCTACAAAGTACTTGTTGGCCATGTGAGAGGGAGGGCTTACTCAGCAACTAGGCTCACGAATTGGGTACAGGAGATATGGGGTGGTATTCTACAAGAGCTGCTAGAGGTTCAAAGCTTGGCATGGGGATGGTTTTCCCTGCATTTTTCGAGAGAAGAATACACAGATCTAATCCTGGCCAAATATTGGCACATAGAGATGGCCCCAGTTCTCCTCAAGCGTTGGTCGCCATTATTCGACCCGGAGAGGGAACAAATTGGGGCAGGACCTATCTGGGTACGTTTACCCAGTCTACCTCTACAATTCTGGTCTGAAGCGGTGTTTATCGGGATTGGTAATGCCTTCGGAACATATTTGGAATAAGATAAGACTTATGTACAGTCAAAGAACCGGGCACTGGCAAGAATTATGGTGCATTTGGACACAAGGGAGGGCTTGGAAGAAATGATCACTTTGAAGTGGAGGCATTACACCAGGATTCACATATTGGATTATGAGGGGGTATTGTTTTGTTGTAGAAGGTGTCATAAGGTAGGGCATGTATTCAAAGAATTCCCTCTGTTCTCAAAATCATCGGATTCCACAGGCCCGCCCTCAGCTCATAAAGGAAATGCTCCAGTGACGGCTTCACAAGCCCTTGTTTCGGCTTCGCGAACTAGACCGTTGACCCCCAAGGATATCAGTGTGGGAAGGACGTTGAAGGAGGCTGGAGAAGAAATCAGATGCCCTCGCCACCTATGACCCGGGCTCGGGCTGCTGTAGTTGCGGAGGTAGCTCGGAATTCGGGTACATCTTCTTCTTCCCCTTTGTTATCTTCTACAATATCTAATTCTGTTGTTGCTCCTTCGGTAGCTTTTGCTTCTCTAGTTACTTGTTCCATTCCCCCCCCCCCCCCCCCCACCCGCCCATCATTGCACCATCCTCTCCTTCGGTCCTTTCCACTTCTCTTCCTTCTGAGGTTGAGGCCTCATCATGCCAGATACTGCCTCACCCTTACAACCTGCGGCCAACGCCCTCACAGGGTTCCGACTCTCAATCTGGGTTGGGGGTGGTCTACCCAGGACCCCCTGCCCTCACAACCCGGGGTTGCAAATCTAATCTAACCAAAGCTATTTAGAACGCTGGAGTTGAAGTAGTAACTGGCAAACAATCCACTATGGAAGGGGTCCTTAGAGCACTTAAAGCCCCAGAAGGGGTTCCACCATGAAGTGCCTTTCCTTTAACTGCAGAGGTATGGCTAGTACCTCCAAGAAACTAGCCATGCGGAGGTACCTCCATGAAAACGAACCTATTGATATCCTTATGTTGCAAGAGACCCTTGGCAGTGCTGAAGCCATTGAGCACTCCCTTGCCGGCCTGCGACCTGGATGGCATCACCATGCACTGGATGCCATTGGTAGGGTTGGAGGATTAGCCATCGGATACAATCCTCGGACAATAAATGTATCTGCCACCTGAGGGGGAGTGGGATACATAGGCATGGATTTCTTCTCGGTGGAGTTAGGGGAGACCCTGAGGATCATCAATGTATATGGTCCATGCCAGAGGAGGGAGGAATTCTGGCAGAATTTTCTTGGTACAAACTTGACATCTATTGACCAGCTAATCATCGGGAGTGATCTCAACTTCTCAATAGGATTCGAGGAATCCTGGGGTTCGCTCGCATAGATAGACCCCTTATCCAATTTCTTTAAAGACATCCTGGAACAGCATGATCTGGCTGATATTCCCATGAACAAGCCGATGCCTACTTGGAGGAACCGGAGGATAAGAGAAGCTGCGCTGGCTAGGAGACTTGACAGATTCATGATCAAGACCCCCCTTCTCCAGAGACTGTCCAGATACAGACAATGGGTAGGGGCAGGGGGTAAATCCAACCACTTCCCTATATATTTGGAAATTATGGGACCTGAAGCCAAGCCAAGGGCTCCATTTAAATTCAATCATATATGGCTTCAAGATGAAGAATATATTAAGTTGATCAAAGACTACTGGGTGTCCCATCATATAAGAAATCACAGGACGGCAGCAGAGGGTTTCTGTCATAATCTTTCAAAGCTCAAACAATTAACCATGACTTGGGCCAAAGAGAAGAAGGTCAAAGATGATCGGAAGATTCTGGACATAGAATCAGAGTTGGAAACCCTAATGGATGACAGAAATCTTGGATTTTCCTCAGCTGAAGGAAAAAACAAATTAATAGAGCTTGAGATGCAGAAAGACAAGATCTTCAAGGAAAGGGAGGAGGCATGGAGATTGAAGAGCAGGGCTGTATGGTTGAAGGCAGGAGATGACAATACCAGATTTTTCCAGAATTATGCCAAAGGGAGGAAGGTCACCAAGACGATCTGGAAGTTGCCCCTTCCCAATGGTGATTCGGGAGATAACTTCCAAAAACTCTCCAGTCTGGGTACATCACATTTTCGGAATTTCTTCAAAGCTCCCCAAGAAGCCAACCTGGAAGATATAATTCATGTGGCTGGTCTCTTTCCCCGGTTTGTAGGTGAAGAAGAAGCAAGCGAACTAAGTGCGTCGGTTACCCTGGAGGAACTGGAGGGGGTATTGAAGTGGTTCAAGAAAGATAAAAGCCCAGGACCAAACGGGTGGTCTATCAAATTCTATTTGGCTTTCTATGACACAATGGCCTCGGACCTCCTCCAGGTCGTGGAGGAATGCCACTCATCAGGATGGATGTACAATGCTATCAATACCACCTTCATAGCCCTTATTCCTAATAATGAAGCCCCTAGCTCTTTTGATGAGTTTCGTCCCATATCTCTCTCTAATTGCCTCTATAAGATTATTTCAAAAATCATTGCCAATCGTATCAGAGCTATTCTTTCTCAACACATACTCCCTGAACAATTCGCTTTTCTCGAAGACCGCCAAATTCATGAAGCAATTGGTACTGCACAGGAAGCCATACATTCCATCCGAGCTCATCGACTAAAAGGTATCATTCTCAAGATTGACTTAGCGAAGGCTTTTGATCGGGTGGACTGGACTTATATCAAAATGTTGCTTATCCATCTGGGCTTTCCTCTGCCTTTCACAAACTGGATAATGGCATGTATTACCTCTCCAACTTACAGTCTGCTCATTAATGGTTCTGCCTCCCCTTTTTTCCATGCAGAAAGGGATCTCAGACAGGGATGCCCTCTCTCTCCGCTTTTTTTCCTTCTTGTAATGGAAGGGTTGAGTAGACTCATCTATTATGAAAAGCAGAATGGCAGATTATCAGGTTTGAAGATTATTGATCAGTGTTTCTTAACACACCTATTATTCGTAGATGATGTTATCATATTTTTGGATGGAAGCGTTCAGGATTCGACTGCCTTTGACAAGATTCTTGCCTCTTTCTTCAAGGCAATAGGCATGATGGCCAACCACACAAAATCAACTATCTCCTAGGTCTTTACATCTGCTCAAGAATCTGAACTGGCTTTGTAGCGTTTCTTGTATAACCCTCGACTATTGGATCAGGGGTTCAAATACTTGGGTTATTGGATCAAACCGACGGGTCACAAGATTGCAGATTGGACATGGTTGATCACAAAATTAGAAAATCAGATATCGCACTGGAGCCATCGCTTCCTATCAAGAGCAGGGAGGTTAGTTCTCATTAAATCAGTCTTGGAAGCCACACCTGTTTTCTGGATGGCCTTAGACTGGATACCAAGAGGTATTCTCGCTCGTCTTAGGCAAATTTGTTGTAGATATCTCTGGAATGGGAAACAGGTCAAAAGAGTTTTTGCTTGGATCAGTTGGGATAACATCTCACTGCCAAAAAAGTGGGGAGGATGGGGCCTAAAGGACCTCACACACTTTGCTCATGCTGTAGCCGCGAAATTGGGATGGACTCTGCTTACGAAGCAAAATCTCTGGACAACAATCTCATACCACAAGTACATTTGGCCATTACATCTCATGGATTGGATTCGATTACCTGGGTGGAACAAAACAGGTATATCTTCAGTATGGAAAGCTTTATTGTGTTCGTTGCCTCTCATTCGACGCCATCTAACTTGGAGAATAAATGACGGATCCAGGGCTCGTATTGGTATGGATCCATGGACAGGAGGTGGCGGGAGGTGTTATCTCCCACACGAGCTTGTTCAAATACTTGATCAGCAGAATACTAGAGTTTTAGCCCACATAGCGGATCAGGAGAACACTTCCATATTTACACAGGCATGGAAATCAGCAGCGCAGCTAAATCTGCCTCCAAAATGGCATCAAAATTGGGAGGATTACACTAATGCATTAAGTGAGGCTCATATTCACATTAAAGAAGGACCAGACGAGCTCATGTGGGATAAGGCAGAATCTGGATTATATACCCCTAAGGAAGGGTACCTGGTTTTGATCAGGAACAAAAAGTCGGAAATAGTGCAGAGCTGGTGGAAGATCATCTAGCAATTAAAGACCCCTCCCAGAACTAAACTATTTTTTTGGTGCTTACTCCGGAACAAGATCCCCACTGGGGAAGCGCTCATGTGCAGATCTGTGCATGGCCCCACTTGGTGCATTCTCCGTAAGCAGCAATCAGAATCGACCACTCATCTTTTTCTTGCATGTGAAATTACTAAACAGATATGGAAGATGGTGACAGAGGAGCTCGGTATTGTGAGTAACTGAGAGAGTGAATATGTCACTATAGCATGGGAGAATTGGTATCAGGCACACTCCAGAACAAACCATGCGTGTCTTCCCCTTATCATTAGCTGGGCAATTTGGTTGGCGAGAAACAAAATGATATTCGAAAGTGGATCGATTCGCTGGAAAACTGTCACCGCCAAAATCATCGCAGCATACCATGAACTGCCAGCAATTACCCCTCCTCACCCCCACAGACCAGCCGCCCCGGATCCCATTGACCAATCTATACCTTGGGCCTTTTTCGATGGAGCTGCTCAGCAGCATGGATGTGGCGGGGGGTTCACTATAAATTTAACAGCGAATCATCACTACAAAGTGAAGATGGGCTTAGGCATGGGAACTAACAATTTCGCTGAACTCATAACCATCAGACACCTTATGCATTTTGCATTAAATCATGATTGCAGAGATATACAGATTTTTGGGGATTCAAACATTATCATTAATTGGATCAATCTGAAATCTAGATGCCATGCACACACTCTCTTAAATATATTGGATGAAGTGATGCACCTCAAAGCACAATTTAACTCCATCATTGTTCCTCATATTTACAGGAAACACAATCAATGTGCCGACGGATTATCCAAGGAAGCCACACACATTCCAGGAGGACAATGGATAATCAACAAACAGAGGGGAAACACTCAGTATCAACACTACCACAGGCCCTACATAGATCAAGTCTACCCTCGAGTGGACGACCATTGATTTTTGTCATGTATATAAGATGTTAAATAGAAATCTAGTAACTTATGGGCAGCATCCTGTGAGATGCAAGTATATATTTTGCTTACTATACATACATCCTGCGTGGTGTTTATTTTTGACATTTTGATACAGTATCATCCTGCGTGATGATTTTTTTACTATGACATAGACATGTACAGGAAAGACCATAGACTTTTAAGACATGAAGGAAACCGCATATGTTGAATAGCATTTACTACATGTAATTTTTCACCATATAATGAAAGATTACGATTTTTCCTTTGGAAAAAAAAAAATATCACAAGCCATGACTTTCAAACAACATATTGACAAAAGTAAAATTACAAACTTCATTAATAATTATGACTTTCCTCAATATCTTGTGGGACAGGTTTGTTATGCTCATATTTTCGACAAAAATATTCAGGAAAAATGTACTATGGAAAATCTTTTATTATGGGGTTCCATGCTATTACTTAATTCTATTACAGAATCTGGAGGTATTTGTGTAGAGGTTGCTCCAAAAAAAACTTTAAATATTAATTTTAATCTAGAAAAGCCTCAACAATTATAGTGAATGCAAATGTTGCAAAAATATACTACGCATTTGCATGGGAATATACTAATATGCGAGGCATAAATCCTAATACATGTGTGCATCACATTTATATACAGGAGAATGCTAGGCCTATCAGGAAACCTCAAAGGTGCTTGAATCCTATGTTGAGAGAAATTGTAGAGGAGGAATTACAAAAATTGTTAAATGTAAATTTCATATATCCAATTTTGTATAGCCATTAGATACCGCCATTGGTAACTGTGCCTAAAAATAATGATAAGTGGTGACTCTACATAGACTACGGAGAATTGAACAAAGCTACTTTAAAAGATCATTTCCCTCTACCTTTCGTCGATCAAGTTTTAGATACCTTAGTAGGAAAGAAATATTTCTCTTTTCTTGATGGTTTTAGTTTATATAACGAAATATAGATTGCATTAAAAGATCAAGATAGGATGACATTTACTTGTCCATGGGAAACATATGCTTATAGAGTATTACTCTTTGGATTATGTAATGCTTCTGCCACTTTTCAACAAGTAGTTATAGATATTTTCTTTGATCTAATCCATGATTATATAAGCGTACATGGATGATTTTACAATCTATTGTAATACTTTTGAAGAAACCTCGAAAAGTTTGGAAAAAGTTCTTTGTAGGTTTTAACAAACTAATATTTCTTTGAGTCATAAAAAAATTTACATGTTATTAAATGAAGGAATTGTTTTAAGGCATCATATTTCAGGTGCAGGAAGTCAAGTTGATTCAACAAAGGAATTCAAGTTGATTCAACAAAGATTGAGGTGATTTGTAATCTCTCAATACCTAAAACTCAAAAATATGTAAGAAATTTTATTGGACATGCTATAGAAAATTTTACAAAAATATCCTTGCCACTCTTTAAATTGTTTGTCAAAGATAGTGAGTTTTGTTGGAATTCTTCATGTCAACTTGCTTTTGGCACTTTGAAACAAAAGCTTTTTGAAGCACCTATTTTAAGGGGACCAAATTGGGCTTTTCCATTTCATATTTCTACTTATGCTTCAGATATTTTTTTAGAAATTGTCTTAGGATAGAAAGAGTATCAAACTCCTTATATTATTTATTGCACAAGTAAAAATTTAACTCTTGCGGATTTAAATTATATTGTAATAGAAAAAGAGTTTCTCGTGGTAGTTCATGTCATTAACAAATTCAAACATTATATTACTATGTATGAAAGATTTGTTCATATTGATCGTTTTGTTATTCAATATCTAATGAATAAACCAATAATCAATGGTAGAATTAATATATGGCTCTTATTATTATAGGAATTTAATATTATTTTATTGGATAAACCTAGGAAAGAAAATATCATTCTTGATTTCCTTTATAGAATGTAAATGAAAATTAGTCATCATATACATGATAGTTTCTGTTATGAACATTTATTTGCAATTTATACTAAAACTCTTGAGTATGTATATATTGCTAACTATTTAGCCATAGGAAAGTAACCTCAACAATTGTCAACAAGAGAAAAACAAAGGGTTATCAATCTTCGTGCCCTGGACTCTTGGATAGATGGAGAACTTTTCGAACCGAACCTGATCTCATAATCAAGATATTTGTAAATAAAGATGAGGTATTGGACATGTTGAAAGCATTTCATGATGAACTATGTGGAAGACATTTTGTTGATAGAAGAATTGCATATAAATTCCTTTCTTGATATTATTGGACTACCCATTTTAAGGATGCCAAAGAATATGTCATAAGTTTTGATAGCTAAGAAAGAATGTATCGACCAATTCAAACAAATGAGATGCCTCTACAACCTCATGTACTCGTACAATTATTTGAAAAATGGGTTCTAAATTTTGTAGGACCAATAGCTCCAATTTCTAAGCAAAAGAGATATATTCTTATTTGTAGTGATTATGTTGAAAAATGGATAGAAGCTAAACCTTTAATTTATGCCATTGAAAACAATGTTTTTAATTTTCTATTTGAGGACAAGTTTACTCATTTTGGTGCTCCAAGAGAAATTGTTATAAATCAAGGTGCTCAATTTGCATCCAAGTTAGTCCATAAAATTATGGAACAATATAAGATCAAACACAAAAAGCAATCTTTGTATCATCTACAAGCCAATGGACAAATGGAATCAACAAATAAATTTCTTGAAGCAATTCTGACCAAGATAATAAATTTACATTGCAAAGATTGGGTGGAAAAGCTTCTAAAATTAATTACTTTGGACACATCAAATAACATGGAAGAATGCTATATGACATAATTCTTATAAGATTGTATATGGAGCAAGTTTTGTTTTCCACTAAATTTCAAATCAACACCTTCAAAATGAAAATAATGGGATTAAATCTTTCAGAGGCACAAAAAAAAGGTTGGCTTAACTTAATCAACTAGATGCAATTCATAAGACTAATATTATCTAGTAACAGAAGACAAAATAGCATGAAAAATTCATCAAATTGAAGAAATTCAAACCAGGTGATTGGGCTCTTTTATTTAATTCTTGATTTAAAATTTAAAAAAAAAAAAAAAAAAAATACTTTAAACACACTAGTTAGTGCAATGTGAAATCTAACAATTCATGATAATGGATCAATAAAAGTCAATACCATTAGTGAGGAAGGTATTTCTTTTATTTTTGATAGGCATAGATTGAAATTATATCAAAAGCCTTTAACAAGATAAGAATTGTTTCAAACTTTGCTTCAGCATCTCAGGGCGGAGTTCGTGAATGAGGAAAATTCTCCTCCTCATCTTAACTCGGTTTAATTTATATATATATAGTGTGTGAAAACAAAAATGTTGGCGCAACTACAGAAGAATTCTATTTGAAAACAAATACTGGGCAAATACAATTTTATTTTTCTTCTAGATCATATTCCAAAGTTTTCTAATTCAGTTTTTCAAACATTCATATTCAATATATTAAAAAAACAAAAAATCTAGAAGTCAGAAACATTTTGCAACAATTACAATAGTATTCAATGTATCAAAGGATCAAAATCTCATGATTTCAACTCCCTTTCATACCAGTTTTAAAGGATTTTGATACAAGCAAAATTTTTAATGACTCGTACTTTTCGTAACTATGGACATTTTCAATAGTACTGAAAGTTCCTGAGGATTTTGATACAAGCAAAATTTTTAATGACTCGTACTTTTCGTAACTATGGACATTTTCAAATCGGCTTGGAAATGGATTTCATGAACTTTGGCATGAAGATTCACTGCCTTTCTATTAGAAAATCCATATAGTCAGCTTCAATCTGTTTTCCAAAAGATATGCCTCAGAGTTACAGGGAATCAACACCAACGTTTTACACTTCATCAGCATTTAGCAGTGTTGCTCCAAGTACCAACAAATCATCAAAAATCAGCCAAAGGTAACACAGGTAAAAACTTTAAATCGTTTTAATTAAAGGAATCATGAAATGTAGAGATATGGAAAAAATATTTGATATGCCCAAAGTTGAAAGCCAAAATATATCTTCATAAATATCATAGCATGATTATTCATGATTTCCCATGTAAACATGGATTATCAACATCTCCAAAGATCCGATCAATTGTGTCATTATAATACGAATTAGTGAGAATCAAAGTCACCAATCTCATCCGTAATCATCAAAATTTGATGATTATCTAGGATTGTTCATATTTTACAACATTATTTCCACCATAAACATGGAGTCCCAAACGTGTTTTCATCCTTCCAATCCACTTTTATTTTTCTCCCATCACTCCTCCATGTAACAAAAGAGTGAATTTGAAGGAATATACTTCCTTAACGTTGTAGGTGAGCAATGGCACTTGTAGTAAGGTATGAGCCCACTGGAATTGAGTTTCTTGATACCTATCCAAAATGCAGAAGAAGATTTGAAAAAGCAAGGTGGATAAAATTCTTAGAGAAATTTCAAGGGTATAATACAAAGGCAACTAGAGCATTCATGAGAGAATTTTATGGAAACAAGGCAAAGATTGGAGATGTATGGATCAATGTGACAAAATTCTCGTTAGCAGAGGTTATGAGGTTACCTATGTGAAAATTTATGAATCTACGCATCAGAAATCCTACTCCAATCACTCGTTTATCATCTCCTACTTGGTCTTTACATTCAACAAGTTATTTAATTATTTAAACGACGATGAAAACATTATTGCAGACTACACATACATACAAATCATGCACTAAAATAAAATGAGACATACACAAGGGACACTGTTATTTTTGGACAAATGTCCCCAGAAAAACCCAATGCGAGAAAACTGGTGCAGCAACTCTGAGGTTTTTATTATTAAGCAGTGGTTTTGAATACACTCTGGATTCCCTCTCGGTTATCCAGTTACAGAGATAAAAATATACTGACAGAAACCTAAGTGAGATTACCTCACTTCACCCGGCAAAAATCCCTTCGATCCGACAACTGGACTGATCGTCCCTGGCTACAACTGCGCTACCCCTACGCAGTAGCTGCGTGGAGCACAATGGGACACTATGTTATCACTGTGGTGCCTCCTGAAGCTCTGACGTCAGCCTTTCTCGCTAATTCTGTTGCTCCCCACGCTGAATTCAAATTTCTGCAGGAGGGCGGCTCTTCCCTTTTGCTTGAAATGCGTGGGCCCTTCTTGGCCCAGCGTCAGCCTCACAAGGTCTGCGCTGCCTCCTCTGGCATCTCTCTGCCTCTCTCTATTGTGTATTCTAGATCCGGGAGAAGATCCTTCGACCTCAACTATCCATGCCCCTCTGCTGCAACAAATCACTTGTTCGATTTTCTCAGCAAACCTCGCCCCAGAAAAATCGAACTCTATAATATTTCAAGTGTATCTCCAACTGACCCTCAAGCCTCCTCTTATATTTTTCCTATTGATGAATCAACGGCCGAGATTAAGTCCCTAATCGATGGCTAAGATTAAAACAAACTTGATCCTCGTCACTTAGAAGTTTCTCACCCATATTCTTATTAATACCCATTAATATTTATATTTTCCTAAGTTTAAACTTAGGAACCCATTAAAAATAATAATTATTTTAATTACTCCTCATCCGGGTGGAATTTCTCTAAACGATTCTAGGTTTTAGAGATCTCATGTATTCTAGCCCTTCTACAAAATTTCGGAGCTAGAGCACATCCGATGCTACACAAAATCAACACTCCCTCATAGTGAAGAATGTGCTCTAGTGACACTTCTCAACAGAAGTACTACACTGATCCACTGCATCGGCCCTATGTGTTGTTGATGCTTGGCCTGCTGCCCTTTATCCACAGCATTGTTGCTTTTTGTACTACTGCCCATGACTCTGCCACTGCCACTACTACATTTGTACTGCAGTTCCCTCTCAACATGTTGCATCATGCTTCCCATAACACTACCACTGCTACACTGAAACTCAGTTACTGAGAAGTAACTGAAACTTCACCCAAAAACTGACATGTTGGTCAGTATGGATACCTCGTGACGATGAAGCTACCTCTACTGCTAATATGTGCTAACCCCCTGCTGCCACTACGCTACTGGAAATTGCTTTGTGCCTCTCGCACTGCTACAACATCCACTGCGTTGCCTCGGACTTTAGCACTCTAGCTCTGCCATTGTAACTCCATCACACGTTGCTCCAACCGACACCTGTCATTTTTCTATTGTCGTTAAGGGCTCCTGTAGCCGTATGTGATCCAAGAGTTTGGGAACCTCAAGGATCATGCCCGTCATGTAGTCCTCTCGACTACAACTCCATGTTGCCCCACCTCTTCTCCAGAGACGCATGAGCACTCATCATCCTCGCCTTCCTTGTCAGCTTTCGTTGGAGTAGCCTTTGAGTCAGAAGCCTCCCCCTTGCCCTTCTTTCGGGGGCACTAAGTGGCATAATGTCCCAGTTCCCCACAATTGAAGCATCTAACCTTGGTTATGTCCTTCTTTCACTTATGTTTACCTTAGCTATCCCAATGATGCGAGAGTTGCATCCTCCTCCTCCTCCTTCTTGACCCGGGTCCTTTGTCACTACTCCTTGTCTTGGTCAACCTCCTGAGCTCTTCTTGTCGAACAGCTGACCACATCTCCTCCCAACTAGGGAGAGTCACTCTGCCCAAGATACTTTGGACAAAATTCTCCCAGTCCTTGGTGGCTGCATTCAGAGCAGTCCTGACCATGAATTCAAGATCTGGTGTAGACCCCGTGGAAGTCAACTGGTCGTGAATCCCTTGCAACCTGAGAAGGAAGGGATCGATCTCTTCTCCCTTCTGCATTTGGTATTGTCTCAACTGATTTTCTAATAGCATCTTCCGTTGGACGAAAGAGCCCTAATACAAGGTGGTCAACACCTCCCACATATCCCTTGTTGTGTCCTTCTTAACAATGTGTGGTGCTACATGATCTTTGACCCCGTCTAGGATCATGCACTTGGCTTTAGCCTGGGCCTCCTCGTACTTCTTCATCGGATCAGCGTCGACTGGCATAGCAACTACCTTCAAGGCATAGTCCTTGATGCGATGTTTGTCTAGGATTGTCAAGATCCTGGCCTTCCAGATGAAAAAATTGGATGCTCCATCCAATCTGTCCAGGTCCCTCAACTCATTCATTGCCATCTCTGATCCAAAATAGGACTCGTTCTCTTCTCCCTCTCCTGTTGTCAATTTAACAAGATCCAAATCTGGATTTCTTTGACGCAAGAAACCCTCTAAGGAACAAACTCCTCTAGACTCCCTCTGAGTCTTTATTTCCTTCATGGAAATCCTCCGACCAAATGTCGAATCACTCCTTTCCAATCCTCCTTTGCTACTACAACCCAGATCTAGATTTCTTTGGCCAAATATTTGTCAAGGCAGTGACTCCCTCAACCTTGGCTCTGTCTCCACAGACACTATTCTGCACCAACAGAAACAGCTTCCCACCAACTCCTCAAATCGAATCTGCTATGCTCCTCCAGCCCCGACCATTGGCTGATTCGAACCTTTCAAGCTATGTGTTGGCCCAAAGAGCTGACACAGTCACTGCGTGAGCTCCTCTTGGTTTATGTGTCACCCTCTACAGGCTCGAAATGCTGACACAGGCATTGTGTGAGCATTTGTGTCGCTTTTCTAGCTCTACATCACACCTTCAGTTGCTCCTCTGCCTTTGAAACGGTGTTGTCACTCAGGACAGCTACTTCTCTGCAAAAAATTCTCTAGATCTCCCAGCTGGTGTCTTCAGTCTCCTATGATCTACAACGCTCTGATACCATGAGAAAATTTATGAATCTACACATCATAAATCCTACTATAGTAACTGGTTTATCATCTCCTACTTGTTCTTTACATTCAATAAGTTATTTAATTATTTAAACAACGATGAAAACACTATTGCAGACTACACATACATACAGATCATGAACTGAAATAAAATGAGACAAATACACAAGGGACATTGTTATTTTTGGACAAATGTCCCCAGAAAAACCCAATGCGAGAAAACCGACGCAGCAGCTCTGAGGGTTTTATTATTAAGCAGTAGTTATGAATACACTCTGGATGCCCTCTCGGCTATCTAGTTACAGAGATTAAAATACACTGGTAGAAACCTAAGTGAGATTACCTCACTTCACCCGGCAAAAATCTCTTTGATCCGGCAACTAGACTGATCGTCCCTGGCTACAACTGTACTGCCCCTACGTAATAGTTGTGTGTGCCTGCGTGGAGCACACTGGGACATTGTGTCAGCACTGCGCTGCCTCCTTTGCCTCCTAAAGCTCTGATGTCAACTTTTTCCACTGATTATGTTGCTCCCCAGGCTGAATTCAAATTTCTGTTGGAGGGTGGCTCTTCCCTTTCGTTGGAAATGCGTGGGCCCTTCTTGGCCCAGCGTCAGCCTCACAGGGTTTGTGTTGCCTCCTCTGGCATCTCTTTGCCCCTCTCTATTGTGTATTCGAGGTCCCAGAGTAGATCCTCCGACCTCAACTATCCCTGCCCCTCTGCTGCAACCAATCATTTGTTCGATTTTCTCAACAAACCTCGCACCAGAAAAATGAAACTCTTCAATCTCTCAAGTGTATCTCTAACTGACCCTCAAGCCTTCTCTTATACTTTTCTTGTTGATGAATCAACAGCCAAGATTAAGTCCCTAATCAACGAATAAGATTAAAACGGACTTTATCCTCGTCACTTGGAAGTTTCTCACCCATATTCTTATTAATACCCATTAATATTTTTATTTTCCTAAGTTTAGAATTAGAAACCCATTAAAAATATTAATTATTTTAATAAGTCCTCATCCAGGTGGATTTTCTCCAAATGATTTCTGGGTTCTGGAGATCTCATGTATTCTAGCCTCTCCACAAAATTTTGAAGCTAGAGCACATCCAATGCTACCCAAAATCAACAACCTAGAACTAGTGAAAATTTGTTTAAGAACCAGAAAATCAAAGGAGACGAATGGAAGAAATTCCTCATAAACGACCTATAAGGGCAAGTATGGATTAGTACTCTATCATCATCTTCGTCTACTCGTGAATTTTGAGAAAGGTTATGAGATAAATTTTCCATATTATCTATTTAATAGTCTCAAGAAAATGGCTTCTAATATTCAACGGAACTCGAGGAATATAGATAGAAGCCTATATCATTTCAGGTTGGTTAACATTTTGGTTGAGGTTGAATTAAATCAACATGGTGATAATTGGGAGCCACCCCTCGTAAGAAATTACTTCAAAGAAGTACCTAAAACTTCCCAAAGGCTAAGGTTTCCAAAACTGAAATTTCAAACCCTAAGCTTATGGTTTCTAACAAGGAAGAAATAAGGACCGATAGAGTTAACTTGAAACCACAAAAGCTAAGGCACAATCACAAACACAAAAAAAGAGAATCAAATAAGAAGGAAATAGGGAAAATGGAGGGGAAAATTATAAAAGAGGCAAAGAAAAAAATATCTCTTGCACAGAAGCCCATGCACAGTAACGCTACAGAAAAGAAGACCACATAGTTCATACATGAGCTTTAAAGAACTATCTGCAATATGACTAGGGAATTGAGGAAGCAAGATAATGTTGAGATTCCAAAACAATCGATAATTGAAGTTAGCAAGTCTGTTAGAGAAAACCACTGCCCACCAGGGAAAGACATCTCTTCAAAAGTCAATAGAAAGAGACCAAGTCTCTAATTTATTGTCACCTTCAGTCACATAACCAAAAGTTATTGGTAGAAATGTAACTAGTTTCAGTCTTCATAATTGTTATCGTACTCATTTCAATATGCATCCTTATGTAACAAACATAAGAAGAAAAAAAAAAATATTATTTTAAAGCATGGGTTTCATGTTGTTTATTGATAGTCTTCTAGGTAAATGCATGTTTTTCATGCTTCTAGGGTTTGTTAAGTCATAGCATATATTGTCATGAAGACCCTTCTGAGGAAGATGTGCCCTGTAAAAGAATTTATTTTGAGTCTAGAAAGTCCTGGAAACCTCCAAAGTACAAGTCGGCCTCAACAGCTACAAGTTGGCCTAAAGAAGGGAATTCGACCCCTTGGAAAGGCTATAAATAGAAGCAGTTTCAACCTCCTTTGGCACTCACTTACACATGAGTTCGATCTTTCAAGAAGTTTGATCTAAAGCTACAAGAGGCAAGAAAGGCAGAGTGAAGGTCTAGAAGGCAAGGAGAATCCAAGAAGAAGGAAGAAAGTATGTTTTTGTGCTCTATCTCTCTCACGTGTGCAAAATCTAGGGCTTTTGTAGCTTCCAAGAACGCCAAAATTGTAGGTCTGAATTACAGAAGATCAAGTTGCAGTATCAAGTTGTTGGAAGAGAGAATACTTTGTTTTGAGCTCATTAACTTTGGGAAGATCTATTTTGCTCAAAGAAGGATCCCTTGAAGAAGTGTCTTGTGCAAAAATTAGGGTTTCTATAGCAACTACAGGGCCAAAATTGCAGGTCAAAGTTGCAGGGTCAAAGCTGGGGACGAAGTTGAAGGTGGAAGCTAGTTGAAGCAAGGTTGAGTCGTGTTGATCTGATCTATCTATGACTTCTTGAAAGGCTGACTTGGTACTTGGAGGAGGACTTCGTCTAGGGTTTAGGTCTTGATTGTCTCATTTGAAGCATAGTCTATAAGAAGATGAGATTTTTGGGTTTTCCCCTTGGGGTGGGTTTTTCCCTAGCTTTGAGCATAATTTTTGTGTCCAGTGCCTTCACTATTTTGTTCTAGATATGGTTTGATGAAGAAGAAATAATAAAGAAAACAAAAGATAAATAAAGTTCACAAGCAATTTTTGAGGTTAAGGAAAATTAGAATTAATAGTTGTCATACTGCATTTTCCAACAGTTACTAGTCCAAAGATTGATACAGCATAGCAAAAGGTTTATGAATATATTGAATCTCTTGAAAAAGACATACAATATGCACAGAATTCAAAGTATAATTAGGTGCCATCTCCTATCTATAGTCCATTATCATCTCCTACTTACAGTCCATCCCCTTGTTTTTTAAAGAGGAAAAATTAGTGAAAAAACATAAATTGGTGAATTAGAAGTTCTGGAATGACATATCAAGAAAGAAAATCAAGTCTTAAAAACACACAACCAAATATGTTGAAGAAGATGCAATATTGGTATAGGAAACAGAGAAAGCTCAAGAAAGTCAATAAAAGACTTCATGCAAAAGTTAAAATTTAACTTCCACAATCCTACTAAGCCAAGATGGTCCATTGCAATGAAAGAGTAGAGAGTCTCAAGCAATGACTTGGACATTCTAATCTAAGCTACAAAGACCATGGTATAGCAGGAAAAAACTTCCAAATTTTGCAATTTTGCTTCTACATAAGGCATGGAAAATCCTTAGCATGGGGGGATGTTGGGTCCCAAGAATGAACTCTTTTTGTCATCTTTTCACGATTTATTTTGCCCATCATATGTCTAGAAGCCTACCATATTCATCATCTCACGCTTAGGTGTTATCATTTTGGTCTAAAATCATGCCTTGAGCTACAAAGGGTTATAAATTACAAAAATTCAAGGTAAGAGAGTCCATTTTTCTATAGTTTCACATATTCTTTTGAAAATTGGTTTAAATGTTTCAACTACAGAGACATAACCATTTTGTAGCTAGTCCCTAATTATGTAACTGCGTCACAAGTTTACATAGTTGCAAGTATGATACAATGAAAGCATAAGTTGGAGGGCAAGGCAAATGGTGATGCCAAGCTCCACAAACCCGTCAAACTCAACCTAGCAATCTCTATGTCAACAAAGAGTCAAAAGTACAATCAGGCAGTGGCAAAGTCAAAGCAATCTCAGAGTATTGATTTGGAACAAAAAATCACATGGACGTATTTCTAGCCCTAGGATATGCATAGAAGTCCTTTCCAAGTTTTTTACTTACTCGTAACAAAAGACTTATTCTAACAACTTCCTACGAATGGGCATTCTCCAGCGCTCAAATATCTTGATGAAACTCCTTTCTAACCTTTTTCTTTCCTCTTATTAAGGGACTTAATGCAACAATTTCCTACAAAGAGGCATATTCCAACATCTTGTTTAGAAGTCATCGGAAGGGAGGGATGCATTGGACAATAGAAATTATAATATGTTTTGTGAACTTTACTTTTAAGTCATATACCTCACTTCTCCAAGGATGATTATAAGATATTTTTATTTTATCCCTAATCAGATTTTGACTTGGACAAAATTAAGTAGACAAAATTTGCTCATTAGATTAACTAAGAATGCAAGACATAAAAGCCCTAAAATTTTATCTTGCATAACACTAGATTCATTATGTATTTTACCACCTTGTCCCATTTTACATGAGCTTGTTCATAAAGTTTGTTCTTATTTTCATGATTGAATGTTTTCCTCTTAACTCAATGAAATGTCTCCTATAGAGCATATAACTAATCAAATTCAATCACCATTCCTAATACTTACAACCCATTTTGTTGAATTTCCTTTTAATTTGACCTTATGAATTTTATTCTTTGTTTCTCTATAGACCTATCATGGCTAACCTTTATTTGAATAGCTTTCCATCAACCTTATAAATGTGAACTACTTGTCATCATAGCACTGCATGAGCCATCCAAATCCATTTGGCTAATATGAAATCAAAAGAAGATAGCAATTTGAAATCCTAACAGCTAGGATTAGTCTTTTAATTTTCTTGAAAATGACCAGATAGGAAACACAAGTCTAGCTATTCTAAGATCTAAACCTACTTGTGATTGGACAAAATAAAAATCCTAATTCCTCACGAGTGAAGTTCTATTGAACAAAAAATCTATATATAGAATATTATAAACCATTCTCTTTAGAAGTAAATTTTCCTTTTCCATTTAGACAAAATCATTAAACTCACATTATTTATTCTTGCAAACAGCATTCTCTAAATTTCCCTAGAAACCCTACCCATCCTTGATCATAGGAGCAACAACCATCACCCATGAATTTATTAACAACACAATGACTCTAAAAGTCCCCTAAAGTTTCCCATGAGGCACATTTCTAGAATCAACATTCTCTAAATTTTCCTAGAAAACCTATCGATCCTTAACAATAGGAGCAACAACCATCATCCATGAATTCATTAACACAATGACTCTAAAAGTCCACTTTTCCGTGAGGCAAATTTTTAGAATCTTCTCTTTATTGATGCCTCTTTAAAAGTTTTGGTGAGGATAACGCCATCCAAGATTCTTTCTATCTAATATTTCAATTCCACTATCCCCCATGAAGAGTGTCAAGGCTACAAAATGCATATTTTGAATCTCAATTATTATATTGATTTCCTTTTTTTCCTATTCAAAAAGAAATATCTCCAATATTCCAAACCAAAAAGCTTTGCATTATAAAACACAAGCACACAAAACTATATTAATAAGGTGGGGTGCCACCAACATGCACATTTTATAATTAAAAACCCTTTAATTTAATTGTAGTGTCCATCTTGCCATGTTAATCTTATACTCAAATTCATCTAACAACCAAGGAAACATAGCCCAAACATGCACATTTATCATACCTAAGTCTTATACACAAATTCATCTAACAACTGAAGAAATCTAGCCCAAACATGCACCTTTGTCATACCTCATACCTAAGTCGTTAAGAGAAAATAGAAAACTAACACTACATGAGACCACTCTTCTTGAAAAAAACCAAATCCCACATATTAATAAATCCTCGTTCACCAAATCTAATACTAAGGAAACCTTTACCTTTATGCTTGAAATGCACTTCATGCTACTCCCACAATCACCGCAAGGCAAAAGGTCTCCATAAATTACCGCCTCAAATTTTAACTAAAAAAATCTAGCCCAAACATGCACCTTTATCATACCTCATAGCTAAGTCATTAAGAGAAAATAGAATACTAATACTACATGTGACCACTCTTCTTAAAAAAAGCAAAGCCCACATATTAATAAATCCTTGTTCATTAAATCTAATACTAAGGAAACCTTTACCTTTATTCTTGAAATGCACTCCATGCTACTCTCACAATCACCCCAAGGCAAAAGCTCTCCATAAAATTACTGCTGAAATTCTAACAACCAAAGAAATCTAGCCCAAACATGCACCTTTATCATACCTCATACCTAAGTCATTAAGAGAAAATAGAAAACTAAGACTACATGAGACCCCTCTTCTTTAAAAAAACCAAAGCCCGCATATTAATAAATCCTTGTTCACTAAATCTAATACCAAGGAAACCTTTACCTTTATGCTTGAAATGCACTCCATGTTACTCCCACAATCACCCCAAGGCAAAAAGTCTCCAAAAAATTACCGCCTCAAATTCCAACGACTAAAGAAATCTAGCCCAAACATACACCTTTATCATACCTCATATCTAATTCATTAAAAAAAAATAGAAAACTAACACTACATGATACCACTCCTCTTAAAAAAATCAAAAGTCCACATATTTGTTCATGGTTTCCTTACCTTTATGCTTGAAATGAACTCCATGCTACTCCCACAATCACCCCAAGGCAAAAAGTCTCCATAAAATTACCACCTCAAATTCCAACAACTAAAAAAAGCTAGCCCAAACATGCACTTTTATCATACCTCATACCTAATTCCATTAAAAGAAAATAGAAAACTAACTCTTCTTAAAAACCACTCTTCTTAAAAAAAACAAAAGCCCACATATTAATAAATCCTTGTTCACTAAATCTAATAGTAGAGAAACCTTTACCTTTATGCGTGAAATGCACTGCATACTCTTTCCACAATCACCCCAAGGCAAAAGCTCTCCATAAAATTACCACCTCAAATTCTAACATATGAAAATGTCTTACTCCACCCATTTGTCCAATGACATTCACCCATTATGCACCAAAAAAATTCATATTGATCTATTAGTTCATCTAACTTTATTAGTTTTCTTACATTACTAACTATAGTTGTTTATGGCATATTATATTTAAGGATGCCCTCTTACTTTATTAATTTACTAGTTCACTCTACATTCTTTTGACATTACTAACTACACTACAGTTGTTTATGGCATACTCTATAAGGGGCATATTCTGTTTATGGCATACTCTATACGGGGCATATTATCTTTAATGATACTCTATTCGCAGCGAGGGGGCATGAGTCAAAATTAGTTTAGGGCATCATTACTAACTACACTACAGTTGTTTATGGCATACTCTATAAGGGGCATATTCTGTTTATGGCATACTCTATAAGGGGCATATTATCTTTAATGATACTCTATTCGCAGCGACGGGGCATGGGGGCATGAGTCAAAATTAGTTTAGGGCATAAAAACTCAAAGATAATTAGAAAATAAAATGTGTTCATAATTTTTAAATATTTTTATAATCCTTTACACACCACTTTCAATTGTCATAATCTAAACAATATATCAATTTGACATTTTTAAGAGAAATCAGCATTTTTTGATTAAAATTCATCAAAAACACAATCATCAATTGATGGAATTGCAGATATCAATTGTTATGCAAAGTTAGACTGCAATAAGTGTATATCTCTCAGAAGCTAAATCCATGTTATATATCTCGGAAGCTAAATCCATTTTAAACATTCAAAATTGCAAATTCATATATATATAAGATTCAAGATTGCAAATATATACATATATATATATAATTCAAGATTGCAAATATATATATATAGAAATTTGGAATACATGTTAACTATAGTATATATAATAGATAGTATAAAATCTAAGTCTCCTACTAAAACTTTCAGTTAGCATACATTAATCTTCTGCCCAGGATGGTACCACATCACCTGAGAGACCAAACTTTCCCACCTAAGCACCACGTACTCTGCTCTTTTACATTATAAAACCCTAGTCAATGGGAGCTTTGCTCAAATAGATGTTCAAATCCCTCAAATGTATCGTTTTACATAATTAAAAGTTACGTGCAATTCACAAGCAACTTTGACAAAATAAATAACTCCCGGTTACAACTACTATACTTAATTAAAGGGGTCATTCTAAAGTATTATAGCCAGCTCTATTGCAATGTATTATTTCCATATATCGGAGAAGTTAAAGGGGTCATTCTGAAGTATTGTTGCCAGCTCTATTTATTTCCATATATCAGAGAAGTTAAAGGGGTCATTCTAAAGTATTGTAGCCAGCTCTATTTATTTCCATATATCGGAGAAGTTAAGGGGGTCATTCTAAAGTATTGTAGCCAGCTATATTGCAGTGTATTATTTCCATATATTGGAGAAGGGTACGCGTGCTGTAGAGTGATAATAATAAGCGTCTTCTCAAAATAATATTAAGCGTATTAAAAAAAGTAAATTATTGTGCCAAAAGTCCTTTCCATAAACCAAATATGCATGCCGACGTTCTAGAAGAATCACATAATTGCAGGTGTTACCAACTTGAGTTGCAGAATATCCGTTAAATTCACAGAAAAAATATACTCCGAAACTAAACCAGTGTAGTATTTTCTGTATTCGCAAGATTACAGCTAATGGGCAACTTAAAAGATGTCACCCTTGGATCAAAAAATGCCCATTTAAAGAGACCAACTATTTAAAGACCTTCACCTATATCACATGCACATTTGTCTGTAACAAAAATCTGGAAACCTTCATGTAAAGCTTTGCATAGAAATTTATAACAATATGTCATAGAAACAGCTAATGGGCAGCTTAAAAAATGTCACCCTTGGATCAAAAAATGCCCATTTAAAGAGACCAACTATTTAAAGACCTTCACCTATATCACATGCACATTTGTCTGTAGCAAAAATCTGGAAACCTTCATGTAAAGCTTTGCATAGAAATTTATAACAATATGTCATAGAAATGAAACTATCTGTACAAGTATTGCCTGTATATCTCGTTGCAAAAGAAAAACATTATATATGCAAGGGGCAAGGATGACCAGAACTGCTAATTTACCTTTCGAATAATTAGAAAACATTATCGCATGGCCTGTCAAATATAGAGAAAAATAAAAGTTTACTAAAATTCATAAACATCAAAATGCCAGTCATATTTTCAAGTATAACTAGTTATAACCCAGATTTAACTCTGCCAACACCATATCAAAGCATCCCACAGTCTGGTAAAGCATATTTCATCATCACTGCCTAGAGCTGCTAATTAAACCTTTTGCGTAGTTGAAAAACATGATGGTTATGGCCAAACATAAATGAAAATATAGATATACTGAAACTCGTAAATGACCATTGCTTGGTTCAATTATTGACCCTGTCAAAAAGTCATTCAAAACATCCCACCAGTCTGGTGAAGCATGGCATCAATTTCATCCCCCTCCTCCATCTCAAGCTGTTGCCATCAATGACATGCATCAAAAAATAAGCTTTACATATGTATGAAGAACCAATTTTTTCACACCACAAATTATATTGAGAAAGCAAATAACTGTAAAAACTACATCTCAAGCTATTGCCATCAATAACATGCACCAAAAAATAAGCTTGCCAACACAATGTACGAAGAACGAATTTTTTACACCACCAAAATTATATTGAGAAGGAAAATAACTGTATAAAGCAAAGAAACATACCTCATCAGGAGTTTGCTCGCCTCTCAGGCGGCGTCCATCGAACAGAAATGCTATTGAGTTGAAATCAATGGATTGCCTGTCACAGTAGGCATTCATAAGTTTGCGCAATTGAGTGCTCCGCTTAATCCGAAAAAATACTTCATTCCCATCCTGCAGATGCCAGCCAATGTCAAAGGTAAGAAGGATTTCCATATAATCCAAAACATATGTAATTTCGAACACCCTATATATACATAATGAAAAGTATTTTTCATGGAAAGGGTAAAAAAATAAAAAATAAAATGGAATCTAAAGATGAGTGTTGAGAAAAAGGATAAAAAGGTCCAGATTTTGCAAAAGCACAAGAAAGCAAATGAAAAAAGGCTTGGAGAAACATAACAAGGATACAAAAACCAACCACTGATATCCTTCAAGGTATAGAAATGAATTAAAAAAATGAAGCCAGCTCGGACAACAAATATAAAGAAAGAGTAACGACATACAGTACCCTCCACTTAGGTCTCACCGTGAGAGTTTTACAGCTAATCTCCAATATTGAAAGATATATGTATCAAGTATTCAAATTTCACTAAACCCGTTGAAATATCCACTCAAAACATGGTCACTTTTTTAGTAGGGTAATGGGATTGAAAAATATTGCACGTTGCTACAGCAGTTACCTGGTATACTCCAAACATTTCACACTGAAGATCTTAGGAAAATAGACAGAAGAGAGACGAAACAAAATAAGTAAAATAATAACGTTTACAAGGAACAATATTATCATAATAGAAACCTTTTGAATAACATAAAATGTAGCTTTCCATTTACTCTCAGTTATAATGCCCATTCACATCAACACCACCACAACCACATTTTTTCTACAATTTACTATGCAGTTTCACATATAACATAATATGGTTGTGTTCTAAACTTTCTGTTCATCCTACTTTCTATTCATACTTCACAATAAAAAGAAAGTCAAGCTTAATAAATACTTATTCGTATTGCACTCCATGCCCCAAATGGAAGAGATGTGTCATCTCTGTAGGTAACACTAATAAACTAAATGAAAAGACGGGACTTGACGCCTAATGTAAAAAAAGAATAGAAGAAAAAAAGAAAAAAACACTTGAATGCCAATCATTAATTACCATGATGTCAAAAATTAAAAACAAACTGGTATGAGATTTAAACCTTGCTTAATAGACTGGGGTTAAGGTGAATGACAGATCTGTGCCAGTAGTTATTCTCAAACAAAACAAGAAAAATATGGATATTGATATGACACACAATAAAAGATAGTATACTGACTAAAACTAACATGTACCTCGGAAACTCAGCAAAATGTCAGGTGACCCCAACCATTTGACAAACCTTAAATACAAATACATATCTTGCTTAATGCATCAATTGTCATGGAAACAAAAGAATACAAGATAAGTCAAAATATAGCTACATCTACACCATATACATGTAAGAATTCAAAATTGAGCAACACTATTTACTCAATAGTCAAACTCTCTGCTCCCTGATGCAAGCATTTGCTCTACCACTTTTGCAGGCCCACATTTGAAGCACAGTAATGGCACCGTATTTTCCTGTACAGTGAATTTTTATGCCCCCGTTCATGCCACCTGCCTTGTTTACCAACACAGATTCCAAACATGAGAAACGATGAACCCTATTAGTTGATGGAAAACCCCATTCCACTCATATCTAACCATGCAGCAGTTTCATGCAATACTTAGATGTGCAAAGCAATTGAGAACCCAGCCTTCTCTAGGGTTAGGACTTAGGACTTGAGAGCTCTGAATAGTCTTTGTGAACCATTAACTCTGTCTGGTTGGGACTTGAGAGCTCTGAATGGTCTTTGTAAACCAGTAATTTCAAGTTATTTCCCATCAAGTCAGAATGTTTGAACTTTGAACACACCACCATTACGCAGGCATTGACAGCATAACATACCTGAATGCAGGGAATATAAATACCTATCCAGATCAACTTCACAACCCAGGAAAAAAATAACCCACAAAAAATATCACCCTACACTTCAAAGCAAAACCAAGGTTGTTTCTCGTAAAGGTATAGTTGATAGGTGATGCAATAGGAAACTCAATTAAAATGAGATCGACAAAATAATATAACCAAAATTAGTAAATTACAATTCCAAAATTTCAAAAAGATCGAAATTGGAGTGTTTTCCACTGAACTATCCTTAAAATTTAAAATAACACATAATATTAGCTAATTTAATATCAGACCATTCAAAAAATATGATAGTCACATAAAGACAGAAGGCAAGCAAAAACTCTCAAAATTTTCAGAATGTCCAAGAAGAGAAAAAGTCACCAAACTCAGTAATAGTGACTATAATTATTTTTGGTTGAGAATAGCATTAATTCTCCAAGAAACAAAACCAGAATCATCACAGCAGTGACTACAGTTCAAACTTTGGACCCACATCCTTAATATTTATTATTAAGGCTCCACCAGTGGAGCTAACAAAAAGAAATTGCTCAAGCAAAATAAACCTATAATGTAAAATCTGAACGAAGTATGGGTTACTTCTCCTGCATACCAAAGGATTCTTTTGGGACCCCTCTAAGTCCACCAGATGCCTCCTCACATCCCTTCAAGTGGTAGGTGCTTCAAAAAATCCAGTTAATCTATCTTAAAGTACCATGGTTGCAAAACTAATTCAAATGACTCTTTGTTGCCATGGTTGCAAGGGCTATTTGAATTGAGAGTTGTTTGACAGATGCAAACCTCCCAAGCCATGACAACAATTCACCATGCCTAATAATCACAAGTTATTATAAGTTTTCCTCCCCTCGGTGACACTGTCCTTGTGTTCTTCAATCAAATAAATCAATTGCAGAATTTAATTAACATAGAAATATAAATTCTGAACATAGTTACCATTACACACTAGCTGGAAAACACTAAATAGCAGAAAAATAAATTAAAATTTAGCATACACATGCACAGATGATTTCTTCTTCTAAATCAGTTTTTCATTCCTTAAACAAAGCTTGCAAGGAAACTAGAAAACTATATTTTGCATGAATTGCAAGGATCTCAATTCAGCTAAAGTTTGCATCAGCTAGGGATCGGAGAGTCTGCTATTTTGGTAAAGAGTATAAAAACTTCTTTCAAACCTCCTTTTGCAAATTTTCAAGAGCTAGGAATGTGGAAGTGTACACCAATGCAGGATCAGATCCCACATGCAGTGAGTGAACAGGGAATCTCAGGGCAATCTGATGGAAGAGACCCATGCTTTTGAAAGAGTGCGCATACTTAATTCATTCAATGGAAAACAACAACTTGTAGAGGTTATTATGGGAGATTGATGAGGGCAAGCAGCCATGGTAATGATGACACCTCAGATCAGATTCCTCAAGCAGCGAGTGAACAGTGAATCTCAGGGCAATCTGGTGGAAGAGACACATGCAGTTGAAAAAAACAACTTGCAGAGGTTATTATAAGATAATGATGACGGCAAGCAACCATGGCAATGGTGACACCTTCGATTATGGATAATATGCATTTTCTGATGCAGGGCACATTGAAAGAGTTACACCTCATTTCTATCCTACTGTGGACAGCGTGGGGCACATTGAAGGAGTTACACCTCATTTCTATCCTATTGTGGACAGCATGTACATGCATGCTCAGACCTAGGGAGCATTTTTCAAGGAGGCAGAATTCAATAGTGTAAAAACTTCAGTGTAACGTGGTTGGAGCCCCTGAGATTGAATCTCAAGTTTGACTGTAATTACCAAACAGTCTGATATTAATGAAAAATCTTGAGTACTTGGTCTACAATTTTTCTCCTATTCTTGTGCATTGTTCACTGTTAATGAATTTTCAGATGTCTATTCTTAGGTAGGGCACAAATACCTGCATGGGTAAAACTCCAGTTTGGGTAGAGGGTGCAGTTCGTAAGGAAAGGGATCCATGCTTGCATGTTCCAGTTCATCATCCAGTTGAGGTATACTTAACTGTCACACAGATCCATGCAGCTGGGCACACTAGGTGATTGGATGAGGGTTACGGTTTGTTTCAGTTACCTTGAGCAAGGGTGCAGTTCGTAAGGAAAGGGATTCATGCTTGCATGTTCCAGTTCATCATCCAGTTGAGGTATACTTAACTGTCACAGATCCATGCAGCTGGGCACACTAGGTGATTAGATGAGGGTTAGGATTTGTTCGAGTTACGTTGAGCAAGGGTGCAGTTCATAAGGAAAGGGATCCATGCTTGCATGTTCCAGTTATTCTTCAACTGAGGTATACTTAACTGTCACATGGATCCATGCTTGCATGTTCCAGTTGAGGTATACTTAACTGTCACACGGATCCATGCAGCTGGTCACACTAGGTGATTGGATGGGAGTTCGGGTTTGTTTGAGTTACCTTGAGCACTTCATGCATGTGACCAGATATATTGTATCTTCCTTCGCCTTCCTATTCTATAAAGAAAACACACAGCACACCACTGTGTTGGCTAGCGATTTTTTGGTTTTCAGTTGTTATGATGTATTTTCTTCTTTCCATATTCCATAGAAGATAGATGTGATTGAGAGTTGAGATATGTGTACTCACTGTTTTTATTTTTCTGCAGTATATGTTTGTAGATTGTAGGATTCAAAGATTGATGTTTTGATGAGGTTTTGCCATTTGGTGTTGAAGTTACTTAGGACTTTTACAATTATAGTGAGTGAACAATTTGTTTACCATGGTCTAAAAGACATTACCATACTGGTAATGCAAATAAAACTAGGCTTAACCAACACATTTAGCCAAAATTAACCATCGCACTAACAAACTATAAGAACAAAAGAAATCCCAATAAGCTGAATCGCAAAGATGGCTTCAAGCTCATTCAACCTTAGCAGCCCACCATCTATCACATTTCTGCCCATAAAGATCCCACATAATTTGTTCCCTTGCCTTTGTTCCTCACTCATCCCTCTCCCACTTTCCTTATCCCTTCAATAGATTTATTATTTTTTCAATCTCTTTGCTTCATCGTTTTCTTCATTCTTATTTCTCCATAACCATTCTGTCTTCTCTTTTTTTTTTGTTTAATCTATCCCTTTTCTTTACAATTCTATCCTTTCTCCCCCTTTTCAGTATTTACCTATCTTCTTATTATTTGACCCCTTCTTCCTAATTATTTTCATTATATTTTTTTTCAAGTTATTTAGGTACTTCTTTATGTTTTATTACCCTTGTACTTTCCCACGTGTTTCTCATTTACTTGTTGATTAACGCTTTTGGTTTATTTATTCCATTCACGTTTTCATTCATTATCAATGTCAAACTTTGTTAATTAGAATATTATTTTTAGTTACATTTTCTTGTTTACTCGTTCTCACCTTCAACATCAATTCTATTTTAATTTTATTTTAGTTAAACTTTTTAATCTTCTTGTCTTTATGATTACTTTTCATATGTTTAATAATACTCTCTTTTACCTTTTTCTTCCTATTGTTGAGTATTATATTGCGTTTCCTTTGACCTGATTTCTTAGCTACTTCTTTACTAATAATATTATTCAATCTCTGCTATCTTAATAGAACTTATACCTCTTGTAATTTCCTGTCTTCTTCCTCCTCAACAACAATTCTCATCTCTTTATTCAGTTTTGAAAGTGTTCGACATCAAAATTGATTACAAAGAAGATATCTACAATCAGTATTCCGAATGGAAGGCCCAACAAATAGGAGGATATCAACAACAATTTGTCTCTTACTACAACATGGAATTTCAATCTCTAGGCCTTATTGAGGAACAAAGGTAGTCATGTAGACTTTGTATGGATATAGCTCACAGGGTTCCTGAAACCAAAAAAGGATGTTTGAGTAGTCATTGATCTGAAATTTTTTGAAAACTACATTGCCAAATATGGCAGAGGATAAATCATCTATTATCACCTAAAAACTGCTCACTTGCAACATTTTTAGCAGTCACACACATCTAGATTGGATAATTTTGTGTGAATTTTATAAGGCATCCTAGGACATTATCATGCCAAACTTGCTTCAAGTGTAGAAAAACGCCTATATAACAATCATTAAGGGAACAATGTAAACAAAGGTGTCATTTGGTTCATCCCCAAGTCTAGGGACCTTATCACAAGTTGGAGATTGATCACCCACCTCAATGTCTCTTACAAGATTCTAGCCATGCATGTCAAGCACATTTTACTAAGATCATACATCTAGAACAAATAGCCTTCATTGGGGAATGATTTATTCTGGGCAATATTATAGCCATATGGGAAAGATTCGAGTGATTCAGATTCTCAAGCCTCAACGCTTTATTCATCAAAATTAACTTTCAAAAAGCATATAACAGGGTTGAGGGGCACTTCATCCTGGCTATGCTCGAGGATCTCAATGTTGGCCCCAACTTCCCTAGTATCATGAAAACTATTTTCTGAAAGGAAAGAATGTCTCTCAATGAACAGTAGTAAATTTGAACAAGTTGCACTCTTTCAATTTTTCCAACAAGGATACTCATCAGCTCCTATAGTCTAAGTGAGATGGAAGTTGGGGCCTTGAGTTACTTTGTCTCTCACAAGGGCCAAGGGTTAACTAAAGGTACCAGTCTCCTGAATAGTGAATTGGGCAACCAGTCAATGGGGACTTTGTTGATGATTTTTTTCTCAAGATCTTGTAGGGGAATAGAAATCAATAACCTACATGATAAATTGTCTTCAAATATTTGGCTTAGCCTCTAGAACTATAATTTAGTGGACCAAAACCAAATGTTTTAGACAAAGCCAACATTTCTATTTGAATGACAGATTAGTAAGGGACTCGAATACATTCAAGTCAAATATTTAAGTTTCTGGGCATCCTAATCACCTTTCAAAGGTCCCTCAAATAATTATACAAGATGGTCATCCAAAGAGTTCAAAAGAAAACTGAAAATGATTCACCAAGCCATTAGCCCTAGCTACCAAATCCCAAATCTCTACTAAAATCCTTACTACAATTCATATATATTCTTCCTCTTGCCAATTCCGCTCAATCAATGGAGAAATCAATTTGTGGCTACAAGTAAAAATGGAGGGTAGTAAGAGCTTTTACAAAATAAATCAGAACTTTATTGCATTCCGATGATTAAGGACCATGGGGATTATCAAAACACATACCCAAGCTTAGGCCTTGTGCAAAAATTGAATTATTAGTGTGTTAGAGAAATGAGGCCTCAAAGGTTCTTGTGTAAAATTATCCTATGGGCATGAATTCATGGTATGACTTAAAACTACAAACTCATGTTATCATCTCAACCATGGTTAACATAAAAAAGGCCTTTTTCACTCAAAGCATATGAAGGGCCTAGAAGACTATCAAGCCATTCTTGAAATAGGGAAGCCAAAGGTTCAATTTTGGTTTGTCTTTCGATGAATACTCCTTATAGTGATCCCTATCCTTTTGCTCAAAGGCAAAACCTATCATTATCCCTATCAAAGGGCCTTTGATCCCTATCCATATCAAAGCATGTGAAGAGCCTAGAAGGCTATCAAGCTACTCTTGAACTAGAAAAGCTAAGGATAAACATATTTTAATTTTTCAAGAGGCATTAACACAAACAAAAGCATTTTTACTCACAAATTGAAGACTAGGTCACTTGCCTTGTGCTAAAAAGAGTCATTCAAAGTTCAAACCAAGGTTATCAAAACCACTTAGATTGGATCAAGTTCAACCAATTTGAAGCAATTATCAAATGAAGGGTCCTAAATCAATTCACAACCGAGTAGTTCAACACCTTTTCAACTGAGTCCAATCCAAACCAATGTTCGATGAACCTAATCCCACCTGCACAGTCCCATGACAGATTGAATAGTTCTTCATTATTGTTTTTTTTTACTTATTTTGATCTAGTCTCAATTTCAATTTTAGTTCTAATAATTTTGGCTCAGGCTTACCAGTCATAATATACTCATCCTTAATCCCTCCTTATCAAGTAAGGTCTGCAATCCCTTGTCACCTTGTGGAAGGGTTGGAATTGTACCAAGGCCAAAACATTCAAGAAAAATAATTTGGTTTATGGCCACAAATGGCTTAGCCATAAACCTATGTAGTTGTTCAATTAAACAAAATTTGGATATTGAAATGCACATACGTGACTTGGCTCCTCTAGCTATCCACTATCTAGAAACCCTTAACCCAAGAATACTTTCTTTGCCTTGTGCCTCATCTAGTATGGCCACTGCTATGGAGTTGTTGGTTGAACATCGAACTTTGATGCACAGAAATGAGGATGAACTCTCTAGTCTTCGTCAACAAATTAAAGGCCTACAAACTTCATTCAACAAGCAGACCTCCGAATCCACTTTCTGAAGCAATGTCATTAGCAATGTAGCTCAAGATTCGCCTGATCTAAATGTAACAGTATCCCCTCAGAAGAGGGGATTTGGACCCGGTGATGTCACCCCTCTTCCCGAGAACTAGTATGTTGGTCTGTAAATGCTTTCAAATTTTGTATGTTCTTTTGGTGCCTATATAGTATATACATATAGGAATAATAGTTTTGACATAAAGGAACTCAAAAATTTTGACTTAGTGGGCATTGCAAAGATGGATAGGATTGTGAATTAGCAAATGGAAATAGTTCCTCCTTTGATGTAACTGCTGCATTCACAAAGCAGATTTTCATTGATACAAATGTTCTCGTTCTAGTTTAAAAAAAACATATGTAGAAAAGTTATAAATATGGGGTCCCCCCACATTTCCATTTTGAAGGGGTCACATTTTCAGGCGTTTCAGAAACTTCCAGATGTTTGCACATTTATGCAACTTCGAAGCAAGCATTTAATACAAAAAAGACAACAAAGTTTCCATTTAACATCTATCCCACTTAAAATTCATGAAAATCCAAATTATTTCCTTAAATTTAAAAAAGCTTGTTGCCAGGCTCAAGAGTGTAGCAGCGTGCCCTTCATATCCCATATATATCAATTATCTTATCTAAAATTATTTGCTTGGCCTTCTATAGAAATATCTCCTAGAAGGGCAAGATCCAGGTCCAATAAGAAACAAAGAACAGAAAAACTGAGGAATTGGATCTCGAGATGATTACTGATAAATAAAATTATTGTGTTAAGCACATAACTGTTAGCAGATGAAAAAGAAAAAAGATATTCCTTGACATCCAAATATCGGTCAAAAGCAAAATAAAACGCAGCATGTAATATTAGTTGATTCATCATAGTAAAATTACTCGACAGAAGTCCACAAAAAGCAACAATTAGACAAAAATTTAGCAATTAGTTAACAAGAATCAATAGAAGCTTGGTTCCCGTAAAGAGGGGTGTTTCATACACCCACGAGGTTCAAATCCCTCTGAGACATGTTTTACCCTCGTGGGCAATTTCACCATTCAATGCTCCGTTTCAAGCAGTTGGGATCAGGTGCGAGTCTTTGATGACTGTCGGAATAAATACCCACCATCGGCAGCTTCTTAAGCCAAGGGACTTTCCACGAGTGTTGAAAGCAGTCTACACTGCATTTTAGTATTCCTAGAATAGGGAAGACATGCTTGAGACAGAGTGATAATAGGAAACATCAAAATAAGCTAACAATTGGGTGGAACCTGAACAAATAGAAGAACAACATGTGACACAAGTCTCCAAGAATACCAAAATAAAAGGGAAAGTCACCGAAATATGAGATCAAGCTTTGAATTTATGCGAGCAAAACAAAAATGCTACGCTTCTATGACGCTTCTATGAATGGAGAAAACAATGTACATATGCACATGCAGTTGTAACAGAGGTTACCGTACTTGTATACTTGAAATTAGTGATGGGGTTAAATCGACCAGAGGCATTCATGATGGTTATATAAGCAAAGGTAGAAACCCTCTTTTTAAGATATTAAGCCGGTAGAATTAATAACTAGGATTTAGATAATATATTAAAACAGAAATTTGTACGGGCAAAAGGTTAGCAGATAAATTTATAGCTTTGGCAACCTATGAAAAGCTTCTCAGAACGTTAGACCAAAAAAAAAACCCTGAGAATACGATTAAAAAGCTTTCCTCGCCCAAAAAAGCATCGTCGGCCTCCTTTTATATTTATCAAGGTTATAATTCAAATACCTGGCCTTTGACCTTCAAATTGATGTGAGCTCCCTGATCCAAGGGCTTCTTCTCCTCCTCTTGCCCTGCTGGAGCGGCGTTCCCTCTGTCATCCATAGCAGCCTACCTTGCAATTTCACTGTTTCTCCGCAGAGTGAACAAGTCCTAACTCCAATTCCTGTCGAGTTGTATCGCGACCTCCCGACACGCGCAGCTGCACCAGAACACAAAGACTGCCACTGGCGACTTTCGAGTTCTACTCGAGATAAAATAGGTGAAGCAGATTAAAACCCTCGTACCGGATGCGTTAGGCATATCATTTACGTTTAATATAATTGTAGGGAGGAAATGTTCAAACACTTCAAGCCCCTTTAACCGTATATGTGTTTGAAACATTTTTATTTTTTTTAAATGGGGGAATCAATAATGGGTAGATACTAAGGTAATTATAGACTTATTTTAGTGACAACATTTTGAAAGAAAATTATGACTTGGTTTGAGAAAGAAAATGAAATGATATTTTAATATCTATCGACTAAAAATAATTTATGGGATTATTAGTATTTTGCTTTTCATTTTTTGTAATTCAATATTTTTTTATTTAAATTGATGATGAGCTTGCTCAACTTTCGAACAATCTCATCGTTGAAAAGACAATGCCAATAAACCAATGTTAACATATTCCCATAACTTATTCTGATGTCTTTGAATGCATCACATTCCAAAATAAAATGTGTTTCCGATTCCACTGCCCCAGACGTGCAAAATGTACACACCCATTCTTCCTAAGCTTCTTCAGTTCTTTTCCACCATCATATTTCACACTGAAGTGATGCGAGGTGTTTAGCAAGAAATGTATGACTTAGCAAGGTTTGATATGTTTAAAGATGTATTCATAAAGGAGGTTTCACTCACAAGGGGCACCTACTTTGATAGCATTTTCATAGTAAACTAGAGTCTAATCGAGAATTTGAACTTAGGTAGGGAGAATGCTAAAGCATACCTTACAACCATCTTGTCAAACCATCTAAACCCATTTGAAAGATACATTATTAACATACCTTCCAACCATCTTGAAACCACCTAAACCCATTTGAAAGATACATTATTATGTTCTTATGGGATACATATAGGGATTGTTTGTTTGAAATATACATTATTAACATACCTTCCAACCATCTTGAAACCACCTAAACCCATTTGAAAGATGCATTATTAAGTTCTTATGGGACACATATAGGGATTGTTTTCAGTGATTGAGTAGTTAATATATAGGGTGTCATTCAAAGTTGTATACCTTAGATTACCTTATATTGATATAGTCTGAGAAATTTAGTATTAAAATGTTGTTTTTTAAATTAGGTTTTATTTATTCTGTTATTGGTTGGTAGGTGGAAACATAATCATCGACTTAACTAAAAGTATGACGTCAAAATGAAAACTCTAATGATAAAAATTGTCATGTCCCTTCTCAAACAAATTTGTAACAGGGTGTTTCCACACATTTTTGCATAATTTTGGCTAAGGGAAAGAACCCAGCATTTTCGACTTAGGGACTTAGGAGGAAATTTGACTTAATTTGGTTGCTAGTGGCAGGTGGGGGCCACCCATGTGAGAATTCGAACTAGGCCATTCAAATGTCTTGGAGGGAATTCGAAGTGTTGGATGGAGGGGCCCACATGAGGCAAGCAAGACCCATAAGGATAAAAGGAGGAGGGAGCTCTCATTTGGATTCATTCTTACACCTTTACTTGATTATTTGCCCTGCTATTTAGTTGAGTCAACCGGCTGTTTAGCCATGAATCTCTTAAGCAAGAGATTCAACCTCTACTTCAGGGGATCATCCGTGCCCGCCCTAAAGAGGCAGTTCCATAAGTATTTCAGGAGTTTGAGAGTGCATTACAGCACTACCATTCAGCGACAACAAGGAGTGCATATTTTTGGCTAGCTAGAGAATACGCAGGGGGAGTTTGGAGCTATCAGTGATCAAGCATTTTTTGGGAGAGTTAGAGAATTGGGAGAGAAGCAAAGGGCCAACCTTTCATGTGATTTTTGGAGCTAGCAGAGCCAATATGCCAGCAATTTGAATTACTAGGCTTGGGGACAACACAGAGGGTCAGTCCAGCGATTTCGTGGAGCTAAGGAGCAGATGCCATAGGCCGGAAGCCCATCCGGGAAGTCAAAGGATTCATATAAGAGGTTAGTCCAACACTTTGGGTCCATTTCCAAGAGGATTTACAAGCAGATTCCAACAGGCTGAGTTTTGCAGTTGCTGCTGAAGCTGGGCTCCAAGGGGGTCGAATTTCAGAAGTCTAAACCAACGAAATTCATTCATGGGTTTTTCTAGGTTTCTTGAGAGGAGTCCATGGTTAAAATTTCAGAATTTTCCAAATGTTATTAAGGCCTGAAATCCTAATTCTTATAATAGGGCGAATTACTAGTTAGCTGGGGAATTCGCACCATTTTGTGGGTTCGACTTTGGCTCGGAGATAGGTCGAACCCTTTTTGGCTTTTTGTGGGTTTTGTTCAAGGAACTTGAGGTTAAATTTATAGCATTTTCTAAGCATCGTAGGTGGAGTTTCTTACAGTCCCTTTTCAGCAAGCAGTGTAGTTTTCTTGGTAGCGCAGAGCATTAGAGGAGCAGTCGTTTCCAACATTTGAGATCATTGTATTTGTAGAAATTTTGACTATAGATTAACCTAATAATGCAATATAACTAACGCAAAATACTTTAATCTACTTCTACAATCAAACTTGCGGAAGCTTAATAGCTTTAAGCAAGATCAAGCGGAACACATATAACTAGAAGAAGAATCAATGCACATGAAACACATAAGAATACTCGAGGGAAAGCCTCAACTAAAAACCCCACTATCTGTATTATCATACAAGGTGGAAATATCTCAGAATTACACAAAGCCTTAGCTCCCACTGCTAACCAGCTCTCAGTACAATCCTCATGGATGCTCACACACAAACAAGGCTTCTCACAAACTTTCTCCTCTGCCCTCCAAGCCTCCTATTTCCTTGCGTTGTTTCTCCTGGGTGATCCTACTGTTACCAAGTGTAACACTGATCACTCACACTGATCTCACACCTTGTAAAACTACGCAATCCTCAAGGAACTTTATTCCTTCTGCATGGATGAGTTTCCTTTATAGGAAAACTCATGCAACTGATAGTA
Source organism: Pinus taeda (assembly GCA_000404065.3). NCBI lineage: Eukaryota > Viridiplantae > Streptophyta > Pinopsida > Pinales > Pinaceae > Pinus > Pinus taeda. The sequence goes on along the minus strand of APFE030769981.1, from coordinate 4,787 downwards.
ACCTATCCTTGACATTTAGCTCAACTGGGTCTTTATCTGAATAGACATGCATGAGTTTTTGATGAGAGAATCTTCAGTTATCTAGAGTACACTACTTGGATGCATGCATGCATTAATTGACTGAACTCACAATTAGTTCCTCAAAGAGTTTGGAACTAATTTAATTGGACTTAACTTAGTAAACTAAGCTAACTAATTACAACTCAAATATAACTCAATCTTATCTCCTTAATTAAGGGATAATCTCCTTAATTTAAGGGATAATTGTTGCATGACTGCAGAAAGACCTCTAACTTGAATTTCTCTAACTAATTAATCCATAATCAATTAATTAATTATTTCCAAGTAGCTGGTGAGACTAAATTCAATTTTAATTCACAATTTTAATTCAAAGACAAATTAAAATTGGAATATTCTGGATTCTATTTTTATCATTTCTTGTTGCTATTTTCAACAGTATTATCACCTGGGTTCTGTCACACTTGCCATTGAGGCAAGCCCAAGTTCATTTCTCCATACTATTGTACTTGCTCCATTAATTAACAAAATGGCTCAACTAATTCTTACTTCTGGAGTTTTTATGAGCATTTGCTTATTGTTTAAAATTTTGTGTTGTAAATCATTTTTGCTTTGCATATCACTATTTATTTAAGTTTGGAACATTACAGTGGTATCAGAGCATGATCCTAGCCCAGCTATGAGAAACTAGCTAGAAGATCACAGACGCTTTAGGTATGAGTGCACAGTGACGGGGAAAACTGGAGACAAACCCATGGCTCAAGGGAAACCCAGTATGCAGAAATTCTGGGGTAGAATTCATTAGAACGATGAGAGGTTGTCCCAGTTGAGGAGGGTGACAGACCAAACCCATCCTTACCCTTACAGCAGAGACGTGAGGGGTGTGCAGACCATTGGGGGCCAACCATCTACATCGTGTGGGGAAATTCAATTAGATCAGGGCACGAGATCTCCTAAAAGGGAGCAGGCAGGACAGAGACAATTAGAGGGTGAGACCAGGGGGCGCTTTTTCTGGTGGAGACCTGGATTCATATTGTTAGTGTCAGTCTTTGCAGCCTTCCTTCAGTGATAAAACATGCTCTTACAAAGTGATTTTAAGGTGTCAAGGTCAAATTTTGTCATTTCAATAAGTCTTCAAGCAAAATTTGGTCACTAGGCATTAGGTCTAGGGTTTGTTTTCACTCTTTTCAAAATTTTCCAAATGTCAGCCCATGTCACCATTCAGCTGAGAGTACCATTATTCATAGGGTTTTCATCATCATGTCAAGTTTCATTGGGTCATTTTACACCTTGTTCATGCCTCAGTTGCGCCCAGGCAAGGTTCATTTCCCTCTTATAGGGTTTTGAAGGCAATTTCTCTTGAATGGTCAAATCATTAGCAAAACTTGTATCTTGATGTTCATACACTTTCCCCTATCATTAATGTACCTTATCAAACACTTCCCATTATTGAGATCCCCCAAATTCCTCATTTTTGCACAAACCCTAGTTTCTTGCCACAAACTGGCAATTTTCTAGGTTGGGCCTATGTTTTGCCCTTTTGGATCCCTTCCCCTCACTCAATCTCTGAGATTCCACTTTCCCCTGCTTCCTAACATTCCTCCCCACTCCCAAAAATTTCCCCAAGAATTTAGAAGCCCCCTATCCCCTTCATCTCGCTTCATTTCGACAGAATTCCTTGTTTCACACATCGGGACAAGTCGCACTCAAATAATGTTCCAGAGAAATCAAAGATGAATTTTGGGAAACTGAGAGAGGTTTTTTGTCCACAACATGCCAAAGAAGAAAAACCTCCTTCACTTTTTACACAGGTGTCATGGTTTGAGAGAAATGTCAAAAATACCGGCGAGAACGAAGGTGCTCCAAAGACGGTTGGCCAAAACACAAAAACGAAAGAAAACGCCCGATCCACTCCAAATTTTGGCCAAAGCCTCTTTGGCTGAGCATGGTACTTGATTGGGGACTCCCAGCCCAAATTTCAAGAAATTTGGAGAAAATTTTGTCATTTGTGATTTTTTTGTGCAATTTACAGGTTTTTCCCGTGCCATGTCCCGCGTCCGCGCGCGGACTTTGGAGGACTGCTCGGAATTTTGAAAACTTGGCATTTTTGGAAAGGGCATGCAAAGAGAAAAATTACCAATACTTGGGAAAAGCCTGATTTTGAGATTTGAGCCTCCAAAAGCTCAAAATACATCAAAAAAATGACTTTCTGCCCACTTTTTGAGTTGCAGAAAGTGACCTTGGGAGAAATGGTTTTGAGGGGGCAAAACAACTCCAAATTCAGAAATTCCACTTGGGATGGAAAGTAGATAGACCAAGCTTTCCAATGAGCCATCTTGAACCTGATTTTGGACCAGTGGAACACCAAAAGTGCTGCAAAGGTGCGGCGGACGTGAAGAAGCCAGGGCGCGGATGTTAAGGGCTAACTTGCCAAAATTGAACTTTTTTGGCCAAGAAAACACTGTTTTGACTATGGTTTGATCATTTACTTGTAGATGTGGGGATAAATGTAATATTTCATGGCCTTTGAATAGATTTTACCCTTCTCTTAACTCTCTAAGAAGCTTCCTTGGATGTAAAAAAGAAGAATAAATTAATGGCATGAAAGAGTCAGTTAGCTAAAGTAAAAAGGCAAGATCTGATGAGCTGCCAATTATCAGTGCTAGTTGGAATAGTCAAACTGCGTCATAGAAGGAGGAGCCTCGACCCTACGGCAAGGAAAGAGGTAGGCTTGCCTATTATTCAATGATTTCTTAGTCATTTGAAGTTGGAAGGGTTGATGCGCGAGGGAGAGAATTTATTTGTTTGTACATCTATCTTTGCAATTAAAAGAAGAAGAAGGCCAGGATTTTGCAGACATCATTGTGGATTCTTGTGGATTGTTGTGTTGATGGTGTGTTCTCTACATGTTCTTGTAAGTTTGTTTATGTATTCCACATCTCTTTTTTGCTTCTATTTGGACAGATGAAGTGATAAAGTTTGAAATCATGCTTTGACATGCTCAGCTTTTTAGTTTGTTCAAAATTTATGTTTTCTACTGTTTAGAGAGGAATCAAATGGTTGTTTGCCCTCTTTAGCTCCTTCTATATCATCCCTGATCATCCATCTCAGATTAAGGCATCAGCGCTCACTCCTACCTTGCCCCAAAGATCCCCCTGCAAAAAACTGTGCTCAATCCCCGCACCCTGAATTGCACTCCCTCCAATTGCCACCAAAAACCCAAAAATCTTTAAATCAACCCCCCTTATCAATTTACTAGCCTAATATCTTTGATCCTAATTGGTCAGCTAATCATATTGAAAGATCTACCGAATCTGACCCGAGAGAGCCTTCTCATACCTCGTAGGGCTAGCTACGAGGTGAAATGGTTTGATGTAGCCTTGAGAGTTTGTCTATCTCAGCCTAGGTGAATTCCAAGCGCTAACACATTCTATTTCGTAAAACTACTGTGATTTTGGATTGCAACCCCATGATTTATATTTTGACTAGACAATTGCTAGGGGGCAAGTACTCTAAATGGATAGTTATCCTGCAAGATTTTTACTTGGAGTTCGAGAAATCCAAGTCTAAGAAATCCTTAGTTTTCGCGGAGTTAATGTGTGATTTCCCGCGTGCTGACACAGAGACTGTGGCAGAGGAGTTCATTGTGGACGAATCTTTGTTTCTTATCAGCACTTTAGATCCGTGGTACAGGGATATAATCGTCTATCTCCAAACCAAATCCTTTCGGCCTGAACTTTCAAAGTCGGATCGTCGAAAAATTTGATTCCAGTCCCAACAGTTTAAAATTATTGGAGATACTCTTTATCGCCGTGGGGCAGACTTGGTTTTTCGACGATGTTTAACTCATGAAGAGGCTGAGACGGTTTTGAATGACTGTCACTCAGGAGCGTGTGGTGGTCATATGTCTGGGTATGCCACTGCGCAAAAGATATTGCGCGCTGGCTACTTCTGGCCGTCTTTATTCAAAGATTGTATTATTGCGGTCCGAAAATGCCACAACTGTCAGGTATTTGATCGAAAGATGCGCGCACCACCTGCTCCTCTCCACCCTATAATTACTGTCGGTCCTTTCGCCAAATGGGTATCGACTTCATCAACTTGTAACCCCTCACTCGGTCCGAGGGGCAATGCGTAATCATAATCCTGCGTGTTGATTATTGTTACTAAAATGGCCAAGGCGATGCCTACATTCGAGGCAGATGGTAAAACAGAGCGGTTTTCTGCGTTTCATCATATACTCAGCTAGGTTTGGTGTCCCACAAGCGATCATTACTGATCATGTCTGGGCGCCATTTTATCCGAAAACGTCATGATGACCGAACTTACAGGCCAGCTTGGTTTGCGCCACGATAGCTCTACTCCTTATTATCCACACGCCAATGGTCTGGTTGAGTCAATCAATAAAGTTCTAGTTGTCATGATCCGACGAATTATTGGTATTCATCGGTCGAATTGGCATAACATGTTATTTTCAGCGCTTTGGGCGTACCGAACTTCAGTGAAAACATCAACAGGGTCACTCCTTTTCAGCTAGTTTATGGCTTGGAAGCTGTGCTACCAATCGAATGCGAAATCCCATCACTTCAAATGGCTGTCGAATTACTCCCAGCTACATCCGAAGAGGAAAAACGTTTATTATACTTAGCTAAATTAGATGAGACTCATCGTGATGCTGCATTAGCAATCGAGACTCATGCGAAACAAATGAAAGCTCAGTATGATAGAAATGTGACCCCTCGAAATTTTTCGGAAGGAGACCTAGTGCT
>APFE030769972.1:124271-134682 GCA_000404065.3 Pinus taeda | reverse complement strand
TTCCTCTACTACCTTTTGCCATTAGGAAGCATTTATTGTAGCAACTTTGCCAAACCTCCTTTCAAACCTTCCACGTCTTTCTTCAAATATTCAATTTTTACTTCTAAATCATCCATCTTAGCTTCCATGCCATTCTTTAAACCATCCATCTTAGTTTCCATGCCTTTCTTTAAACCATCGACCTTAGTTTCTGTTACTTTTTGTGGGAGTGAAATTTGTTGACAAAGAGAAAAAAGGGAAAAGAGTTAAGAGGATCATAAGGTGAGGGAAGCTATTGAGATTGAAAGGCATTCTAGGAATCTCAATAGAGATGATGGTTGGAATTTGAGTAGGAGTTGGATTCCAACCCTCGCCTTGTGATCCTTTTGACTCTTTTCCCTTTTTTTCTCTTTGTCTTTATTTATGTATCTCATATTATTTGTAACATAATTATTATAAATTCTCAAGCTCCCAAGTTCTTTATTTGATGTAATTCTCCTCCTCTCTATATCTTTTTAACTTTTATCCTTATTCATTTTTCGACCCTATTTTTAACTTAACTAAAATCTATTATTAAAATCCTAATTTCTCCATTGATATTTAACCTCTCTTTACTTTATAATAAATAATTTTTAGGTCTATACCTTATTTTTAATAAACCCCCTACATCTGCTTTTATTGAGTTTTATAGCTTACTCTTAACCTCTTATTAATTTATTTGTATATGCTAATTTGTAACTAAATTTACGATATTTATTATTTCCTTTCCCTTTTGATTTATGTTTAAAACCTGTTAATTTATGTTTAAAACCGTTCTTTACCTCATTTGTTATATTAGAACAATATATCATAACCTTATATCCTAATTATTTAATAAACCTATTCTCACCCCCCTTATTACTTTATTACTATTTCTAACCATCCTTATTAATTTTCTTAACAATATGAGTACTTCTATTATCTATTTTATAACTAAATTTTAGAACATTAATTAGTTTTTAACTAAAAATTAAATAATTTGATTTAGAATATTTTTTTAAAATAAAATTATTTTATTGTTGACTAGTTTCCGTGGCTTGGTTTTCCAACAGCGAGTTTCCATCTTCTATTTCTAGCAGTCAACCTGGTTTATGATGCATTCTTACTATTTTATTCCTGAATTGTAAGATTTTTTTCCCTTGTCTGTGGATGAACCAATTGGTTGCGTTCGAAAGTCGCCAATATCCTAATGATGTGATTAGTCTGAAAGATTTTGTCTACAATATGGATCACAAAAGTCTAGATCTAATATATCTATATATATATTATATATAATATTTTAATGGCATATGTGATTAATTTATGACTAAGAAGACATAATCTAGAGACATCTAAGACATCAAAATCATGAGGGACTAGCCTATGATTAAGAAAGACATCAAAATCATGTGGGACTAGCCTATGACTAAGAAGATATAATCTAGGGGCATATAAGACATCACTGAGAAGATATAATCCATGGGCATTTAAGCCATCAAAATCACCAGGAACTAGCCTATGACGAAGAAGATATAATCCAAGGGCATCTAAGCTTTCAAAATCTTCTGGGGACCGCATTTGGTTTGGGCGACACCAACCCTAACAGGGTTGGATTTGTGCTCATGAGGTTTTGAATTTGGGACCTTAACATAAGGAGTGCCTTAACGATACACCTTGTCACCATCTATTATATGCTCCATGACCCTAAAAATTGAAGGACATGGAGGTGGGATTTGATCCGCTTATGTGTCCAAGGGTCATGAGATCATTTAATATAATCTCTTGATTCCAACCATGTTTAGCCACTACCTCAAGGTGCTCCCATGACTTTAGGTTAGGCTCTCATGGGAATTAAAATTTTTCCTAACGATGAAAAACTTCTAGCTTTCCACCATTGAATCTAATTTCTCTGACACCAATTTATAATCTTGATTATTATATGAAATATCTAATAAAAATTTACAATCAAATTTATTATGATTTTTTTCTTTTATAATCATTTATTATAATTACCACTTATATCAATAATATTTAGATAAGTTGTATTGATAATTACAATTAACATACAACTAATGTAGCCATATAAAACCAAATGACTGATAAAAGTTGATAGGCATGAAAACACTTACCTAATAATACATCTTTTTTGGCCCTAAAAGACGTTTGCATTCCAAGATATTTGATCCCTCTAAGTCCTAGGTGTTGGAAAATGTAATTCCTACTTGTCTCAATTGCGACTTTCTATGTAAAGGAGTCTATTCCTATTCTATAGGAGTCATTATATCTATATGTCCCTAGTTTGGTGTGTGGTTGATATATTCTCTCAACCAACTGATTGTGTGTCCAAGATAGTTCCCTACCTTGAGACAACACTTCTTGTATATATGTAATATAATAATTGATCAATGAATATAGATTAAGTGTGCATTACTGAATTTTATCTTGGTATTTGTAGGAATGATTAATCATGAGATATAATGAAGACATGATAGTGAAGATGACATTAGAGGAGCTACATCAGAGATTGGAGGATGATGGACAATTGAGTTTGTGTGAATTAGTGAGTTTGTGGAACATACTCATGGTGTAGTATGAGTCACATATTGTAATTATAACAAATCTACATGTCATATATTGTTTTGTACTGGTTAGTTGTGGTCCTTGAAATGTTTTATGTACTTGTTGTAAGACCCAAAGAGGCATGCATACCCTTTGTTATGTGTTCCCTCTGTTAGAGAGTTTTAACACCCTGGAAGAGTGTGTTATGCGGGATGTGTTCCAGGAGGTGAGATTTTATATTTAGGGGGAGTTCATTGAGAGGTTGGATGAACCATGTATGTGAAGGACTTCCTAGTAGACTGGCGGTTGTGGTTGGGAACCCATGCATTTTGGTAGATGGTTGTTCCTTTATACGGACATTGAAAATTGCATGAACAAGGTAGAAGGTGTAATTACCAGACTGGACCAGATGTAGATCTTGCATATTGATACCGAGACAAGTAGTCATTAAGGGGGAGTGTTGGAAAATGTAATTCCTACTTGTCTCAGTTGTGAATTTCTATGTAAAGGAGTCTGTTTCTATTCTATAGGAGTGGTTATATCTATATGTCCCTAGTTTGGTGTGTGGTTGAGATATTCTTTCAACCAATTGATTGTGTGTCCAAGATAGTTTCCCTATCTTGAGAAAACGTTTCTTGTATATATGTAATATCATAATTGATCAATGAAGATAGATTAAATGTGCATTACTTAATTTTATCTCTAGGTTGGTTATAAAATGAATTAATGTATGAGTGAAACATATATACATTTACAAAACAAGTAACAAAATTCTTAACCATGGCGATTCACCTCTACTTTACCATGGGAGTTCTTAACTTGTACATCAACTTCGTTACAATACCATGGGCCATATCATAGCTTATCAATACCACACAACCAATAAACCACAACTCATTGCATATGACACTTGTTCACATGATTTTTTTATAATTAATCGATTTAATTAAAAGCATAAAAATTACATAACTACTTTTGAGATAAATCTTAGCCTTTTGATCTATGACTACCATTAAAAATATTCTGTGGAGGTTAAATCCCTAAAATCCACCTAATAATTATTAATAATTAAATAAAAATAAAAAACCCTATTTCAAAATAGACACAGGTAACAATATTTATAACCATGCATATTTTTAATATGCAAACAAACTTTGTTACAATATTATAGGCTAATACCTTGGACTATTAATACCATATGCCCAAAAAATCACAACTCATGTTCATATGGCATTTTTTTAATTAATAAATTTACATTAATATGACAAAAAGGCGTAACTATTTTTTAGGTAAATCTCAACTTTTAATATGTAACTACTACTGGGATCAACACAACTATATAAATTAAATGGATGATAAAGATCGATATACATGGATCCATAATAATCATCAAAACACTTACCCCATGATATACTTCATATTCCTTATAATAAAATAAATCATAAAAATTAACTAAATTATAATTTTATTTTAAATTATTGTTATTATTAATTATAAAAATCCCACGGGCGTAGAATAGATGATGATTGGGTGTAATGTTAAGTTACTCCATGATTTGAAGGTCAATTGTTCGAAACTCCATGGGAAAAAATACAACCATGTTTAAATGCTGTGTGGCACAGGCTGGGTGCATCCCCGGTGATATTGATGCTTAGATGCCCCTGGGTCGCGGTTTCTCAGCAAAGCTTAAGCTTGCAGTCATCTCAGGACTCATACAACTTGACAAAAAAATTATTTATTATAAAAAATAATTAATATATTAGTTAATTCATAATTACATTTTAAAAAACATGTAACAATTATTCTTAAGCATGGAGATTCATGCCCACTATACCATGAAAAATTTTTAATTTGTATATAGTTTTTGTTACAACACACATGAGTTAATACCATGGCTTATCACTATCACATATCCAATATATATATATATATATTATATATATTTTAATTAATTAATTTAAGATAAATTAATTAAAGCGCATAACTAACTTGAAGATAAATCTTAACCTTTACTATGAATATTCTAGCATATTCCATGGAGGCTATTTCTCTACCATCCACCTAAAAATTGCTATTACTAAAACTAGGAATTACACCTAGGGGTGCAGAGGAACGCCAAAAGCTCAAGACTAGACTCTTCGAGGTTTTCACAAGCCTTGTTGTTTGAGTAGTTCATTGTTCGAGTAGTTCTAGAGGGCCTCCCTGTTCGAGTGGTTCGGGTTTCTTGCAAGCAACATATAGAGGAGGCAATGAGGCGGGGTTTGAGGAACTGTTAGGATTGCTTCCTTTCCAGTCTTTGCCCATCTATTGCAATTTTCTATCAAAGCTATGTTTAGACTCTTAATCATGCATTCATCCTAATAGGCATTATTGATTGAAAAAATGCTCAGAAAACCTTCAAAAATTATATTAATGGATAAATCAATTTCTTTAAAAAATTATCAATATATTATTTAACTCTTGTTTTTTTATATAAATTGTTATACAATAATATAAAATATATCTTTTATAAAATACATAACATATAAGTCCGCTTGGGGTAGCTCAATTGGCAATGGCCATGTAAATGAAGTCTCATCGAACTGGAAGCCTTGGTTTCAAATCTTGTGCTATCCCCCCAATCGGGGTGAAAGGTTGGACATGATGAAGATGTAGTCCTACCAAGCTTACAAAAAAAATTACATAATATATAAAGAAATGCTTGAGTAACTAAAAAAACCTCGTACAAATTATTTTGAGAAGTGTAGTGTTGTATGGTTTACTTACAAATATCAAATTCCAAAAACAAAAATGGAACAAAAAACCATGAAGAAGAAGAAATGATTGTAAACTTGGCTATAATTTTCTTATAGACACAATTTTCTTATGGAATGAAATCAATTAAAATAAATAATTCACAACAATGGGTGAGTGCATTTACCTAAATCAGGCAACAAATATTTATATTGACTTCATGTACATACAAACAACATTTATGCTAGGCAGTTGAAAAGAGGAATCTAGTTGTAGCGAAACTTGGGCAACCCCTCCTTCTCTAGCTTCACTAAATTTGTACCTGCAAAGTCAAATAGATATGCTAAGCCAACTATCAAATTTTTTTCTAGATATTCCTATCCACCCAAAACTTATGAAGTGATAGCTAGCTGAGAATATATGATAACTGGCTAGACTCGATGTAAGGAAATGTGCAGGGTGGATATCTAATTTTCCCTATTCATTCTAGAAGTTTAGTCAAAATGAAATCATGCATAGTCCAATAAGAGTCTAAGATAATATGATCAATGCAAAGAAAACTGAACCACATGCAGTTACTTTCACTAAAAGCACTATTACAAGATAATTCATGCAAAAAGTCTGAGATGAATATATACCCCTTATCAATAAGAAAGTTTTTAATTGCAATAGGAAGAGCAGCACCACCACGACTATGGAATCCAACTCCTGCAACAACAAAATATACAAAGAGATGAACTTACGTATAAGGATGATAACCATTTAATAATTAGAGCACAAAACAAGAAACATATACTATTTGAAACTGTATTTTGCCGTGAGAGGAACCTGCTATCCGTAATGAGATGATGCCCATCACTAGATTGGATGAAGTTACATCATATTGAACAACAAACTGAACAAGAAATCACAATTTCATGGATATAATTGTTTTTCCCTTGTATATTTGGAATATAAGGACTTGTCCAATTGTTCTATCTTTTCCCTTGTGATAATATCTTGCAAATAGAGCAGAAAACAACAAAACATACATTGTTTGAAACTATATTTTTGCTGAGATAGGAATCTGCGATCCATAATCAAATGATGCCCATTACTAAAGTAGACTCAGTCACATCATATTTGACAATAGACCAAACAAAAAATCACATTTTCATGGATATAATTGTTTTTCCCTTGCATATTTCCAATATAAGCACTTATCCAATTACTGTGCCACAACTTTTGGCAGAGGAATTCCTCCTCATTTTCATCAAATTCAGGTTTGCATCTATCGCATTGGCGAGAAGATAACTTTAACCAATGCTGGGTATTCAAGAATTCCATACGAATTTGAAAAATGTTAGGTATTCCAGACTAAATATTATTGCAATTTTCAGGTATTGGCTATGCAAGAAATAACGATTTGGGTGTCCATGAACCGCGAGGTTTGGTTATTCATGAAATACTGCTATGGGGAATTTTTTTTGGATAACTCTTAGGTGTTAAATTTTGTCTGGATATTCATTTTCTTGTCAAGTTGGTTATGTCTGTGGTTAAATCAGAGCACTAATCTGGTTTCAAAATCCCCAAAAGACATGTTTATGCTTTAATATGGCCGACAGAGTTAAGCACTACATTTGAGTCCATGTGGAAGTACTAGCGATCTTGATAGCCCATGGATGTGGCACAATTCAATGGATTGGACCTTAGTGGTCCACATATGTGGCCTATCTCAACTAACATATACCCCTTCATTATGGCATCTACAAACGAAGGACCATCTATCAAGACAACCAAAAACATAGGATATTCATCAACTTGTACTACTGTATATTTAAAAACAATAATCTCATCGGATATTCATCAATTTGTGCTATTGTATCTTCTTGACTTGAATCCCATATCCACCAATGAAATGGGTACTTTGCTGAATACCCTGGTCTAGCATTTTGATTAAGGATCCCTATCAACATGAAGTTTGTCTTGAGTTCAACTCCTTGCGATGATCGTGCTTTGCTACAACTCCATAGGTAGTTCATCGTGGGTTGATCGCCTTGCAATTCCCAATATGTTGCTACAACTCTGCATACAAATTCATGTATTGAATTTCTGTTAGTGACGTGGGTGGCACCATGTTAAATGCCCTGGTTTGGCATTTTAATTAAGGATCCACATCCTTAGTTAGAACAACATCGTGGTTTTTTGGTTTGTCTGGGGAGTTGGTATGGCTTCGCCGACATAATGCTCCCTTCATTTCCCTTCCTCGTACCATTTCATTGAGAAATTTGAGTTTGGGAATTTCAAGGTTGTAAAGCCAAACTCACCAAAAATTTCTTTGATTTTATTGATGAGGTAAGTAACTCGAAATATTTTAGAAGTATTTGTCCCATGCTCATGTTAGATCATTTAATCAGTTCGTCATGCTTCACTTACGATGTGCATCCATGATATTTAGACTGAAAAACTCAGTTCCTGGAAATTGATTAACTAATTATGCTCATTGCAAATACTTTGGAGTTGTCTAAGGTCAAGAATGATGCGAGGGGGCAGGGAGAATCTTCAAGTACTTCGAGTAGTGCTCAACTAGTTGAGGAAAAAAGCGTCATGCCATATTTTTCCCGTTTTCTTCAATCGATTGGCAATTTGATGAAAAAATTGAATAAGTTTGTATTGAAAGGTGCCATAGACGCACAATCACTCCCATATGACTTCTGGGGACTTAAAAACTTAAGACATTTAGATCTATCTGACTCTACTAAACTAACAACATTGCCCAACTCCTTTTCTCAGTTATTGCAACTTCAACATTTGGTATTGTGAGGCTGCATTAATCTATACATCCCAATGGATATTTTGGGAGAAATTTCCACATTGGAGCATATCGACTTCAATGGATTTTCTCAATTGGAACACTTGCCAAGGGGAATTGCCTCTCAGAGGTGTTTAAGATACCTGAATATACTAAATACCAATTTAAGAAAATTTCCCTTGAACTTTGAACCCCTATGCCAATTAGAACAACTAAGAATAGGGAGTGCAATCTTGAAAGAGTTACCATGTTCTGTGGCCTATTTAGTGCACGTAAAGGATTTGATTTTGGTCGAATGCTTCAAATTAAAGTATATCAATGCATGTATTGATCATATCACATGTTTGGAAAGGTTAGAAATATATGGCTTTAAATTGCCCATTTTACCGAAGAGGAATTGCACTGCTGAAACATCTGAAAGTTTTGACTATATACAGTTTGTCTAATATAAAATTTTGCCTTGGATAAGAATGCCATGTATAGGAATTTACAGGGTAAGTTCCTCAGACAGAACACCAAAGGACACTGCTCACAAACAGATCACAAATCAATACACCAGTGTTCTTGATGTGGTTAAAACCCTCAAAGAGGGAAATAGTCCACGGCCTGAGCCAACATGGCCACTTCAGGAAATTTATTAATAAAAGAATGAATGGTTACCCTACAAATGAATGGCCACTTCATGAACGGTTACCCTAAAAATGACCCTCCATGCTCTTTAAAGAGAGATCATGGACCAATCGGGTGTTAAGCCAAGGATCAAGTGTTGATAATACCGAGGAGAGAATCAAATGCCGGATCACTACATATCGTGACCATCAGATTGTAAGTTACAAAAGTACATAGTAAAGAAACACACTTTACCTAACTCTACACTAGACCAAGTTATACTTAAACTATTTCCTATGTGTCGGAATATCCTAACATCCCCCCTTAAGAACAACTTGGGATAGGATTGAAGGATGTACAAATATGATATAATAGGAGAAGGAAGGAGGCATTAGAGCCTATCCCCCCTTAGTGACAACTTCCTAAACTCCAACCATAAATTGAAGTTTAGTAAACTTCGCCTCTGTGAGAGCCTTTGTAAATATGTCTACAACTTGATCATCTGTTGAACAATATTGCACTTCAAAAACATGGTCATGAATGAGCTTTCTGATGAAGTGCATGTGCAGTTCAATGTGTTTGCTGCGTTGATGTGTACTAGATCTTTGGATAATTGAATGACACTTTGATTATCACACCAAAGTGTAGTCGGATGCTGCTGCTGAAAACCAAACTCTGACAGGATCTGACGAAGCCACATGGCTTCCTTACTAGCTTCTACGGCACCGCGATACTCTGCTTCTATCAAAGAAAGAGAAATGACTCTTTGTTTCTTGCAAGCCCATGTAATAGGTCCTAAACCAAGAGTGAACACATAACCTGTAGTAGACTTCCGGTCATCAGGGTCACCAGCCCAATCGGAATTAGTGAAACCAACCAATAGAGGAGATGCTTCTGCACTGTAATGAATCCCAAACTGAAATGTACCTCCAACATAACAAAGTATTCTTTTAGCTTCTTTCCAATGACTTTCATGTGGGTTCTACATAAATTGAGCAATAAGGCCAACAACAAAGGAAAGGTCAGGATGAGTATGGGTCAGTACAAAAGTTTTCCTACAAGTTGATGGTATAAGGTAGCATCAACTTCAGGGGAAGTACAAGTGACCTAAAGTCTGGCTCCAGACTGAAAGGGAGAAGGGGCTGGATTACATTCTTCCATGTGAAAATGGCGTAGAAGATTACATGCATACTTGGACTGGGAAAGGGACATACCTTCCTTGGATTGCAAGACTTGAAGGCCAAGAAAATAATGCAAGTGTCCTAAGTCTGTCATTTCAAACTTCTTTTTAGGGCTATAATTCACATGGTTTATAGGGTTGGGATCACTACCAATAAGGATAAGATCATCAACATAAAGAACAAGAATGATAAGTGACTTTCCCACTTTCTTGGTGTTGACCGTATTGTTAGAATGACACTTATAAAACCTAGTTTCTAAAAGAAAGCTATCCATTTTGGCATACCAAGCCCGAGGGGCTTGCTTGAGACCATAAAGGGATTTCTTAAGCCAACATACAAGGCTAGAGTATGTTTGTATAAAGCCAATAGGTTGTTCCATATAGATTTCTTCATGCAAGTCCCCATGCAAGAAGGAAGATTTAACATCCATTTGATGGAATTCCCATTTGAAAGAGGCAGCAAGGGAAATAACAAGGTGGATAGAGTTCATTTTGGCAACATGGGAGAAGGTTTTAATATAGTCAATGCCTTCAACTTGTGA